>JAOUQZ010053379.1:0-22496 GCA_028564935.1 Neosilurus hyrtlii
TGTGTGTGTGTGTATATATATATATATATATATATATATATATATATATATATATATATATATATATATACACACACACATACACGTAGTGAGGGACAAAATGTCACATATATAGCACTGTACTAAAAGTTTTATGTACTGAGAATATCTTGGAAAACCATTCTTAACCACAACACGTCTAACATAGTGAAAAATCAAATATAGTTTAATCCTATATTAATAAAAAAAAAATAAAAATATAGAGTATTCACAAATATAAAACAATTTCTCTATATATAGCCTACAAAAGAAATTTGGAAATATGGAATATAAATTTACAAATACATGTGTGTGTATATATACAAAAGTTCTCTATATAGTAGGCCATTCAGATTACAAATATAATACATGGACTGTATTAATTATGTACTGTATATGATACGTGTACATTTGTTTTTATATCCAGATAGTTTAAAATAATAGGATCTAAATATCACTTTTTATATTAACACAGTCACAAAATAATAAACATAAGTACACGTGTGTATAAATTCTACAAAGAACCCGGAGATCGCAAGTTCAAATCTGGGTTGATGCCACAGCCATCCATGACCGGGAGTCCATGGGAGCTAATTGGCTGAGCTCTCACGGGAGGGAGGGATGGCATACGCTCACTTCCCTGTCACTCACAGCGATCACCAGCCAATCATGGGTGTCTGTGAGCTCATTCGTACGAGGGGGCGGATAGCGCTTTCCCTCCGAGTGTGGTAGCCCGCTCCCAAGTACGCATGCGCAGCAGTTCGAAAAGAGGCGGGTGGTAGCATCGCATGTCACTGAGGGGGCATGTGCTTTCTTACTCCCCTCCCCGGTTGGTGGTGGTCATGTGGTACGGATACGACTAAATTAGGGAGAAAAATGGGGAGAGATTCCAAAAAAAAAAAAAATTCTACAAAGATACTTAAAACGCTTCTTACACATGGAATGATTTCCTGCATCCTTGTATCTTTCTGTTTGTACAGTTTAACGGTGCACATGAAGGCATCATTAAAAAGTAATAGTAGACTATAAAACAATATAAAAACCTGAAGAAGTTTAAAGGTAAATGGGAAATGCTTTGTTTGGAGTCATGCTTTTAGGACCACAGCAGGGAATGGTTTGGATCTAGCAATATGGCTGCACGAGCACATCCGGTGACTTCAGCCTCAGCCTATTTTAGCTACTAAGCTCTGCTGACTTTAATAGTGTAACTCTGTTAATAATAATTTGGCACAATCGCTATACATTTCCTTCTGTAATCCTGTATATAGAAATAATAAGGTGCTGTAAACCTGCGAGTTCATTGCAAGCAGCACTCCTGCTACAGAAAAAGAGTCAACACCTTCTGTCCAATCAGATTCAGTAACATGTTCTAGTCCACAGGCTGAATAATATGCACCTTAAATTCTGTAAAACAATATGCAGAAATATAATATAATATAATATAATATAATTAATATAATTCTCACGTGCATTTTTGCTTCTTTTGATCTGTTTAGCTGATGTCTGTCAAATGGAGAAGGACAACATGCTGGTACCCATCATTGTTGGTGCCGCCCTGGCCGGCCTCGTCCTCATAGTCCTCATCGCTTACTTGATTGGCAGGAAGAGGAGTCATGCAGGCTACCAGACCATCTGAAATACTATTGTCTGACTAGGACTATACTGTGTGTGTGTGTGTTTGAGTTTTTGTTTCAGGATTAAACCTTTATCTTCATTCACTTCCCTACTCTTCGAGTAAATAAGAAAAAAAGCCACCTAAATATTACTGCCAGTTTCATTTGAATGACTGCTTGACTGAGTGACTGACTGATTTGGAATGTAGATTTGCAGGAGTCACCTGTGATACCTGTATAGTACTGTACAGTAGGTGGCAGTCTGAAACTAAAACATGGGCCAGTAATTGTCATTAATTACTTAGAAGTGTCTCCACTCTGCTGGCATGTTTTTCCCCTTAGCTGTGATCCAGTAAACCCTAACTGGGTTTTTCCTCCTCGGACTACACACAAAATTAATAAATGAACAAATGAATAAAAGGCCTCTCTATCCCACCTTAGAATTCCTATTTGGAAAATCGGGAAGATCTCCTCAACCCTGAATTCATTCTATGACATCATGTGAATTTGGGTCGTTCACACCAGCAAAGGGAAAAAAATGACCATTCAACACAGATACTTGACTTACTTACAGGTTTGAGAAGGTAAATGTATGTTCGGGGGAGATCACACTAGAGGGGCGATAGAAAAGCGACTGACGATCGGTATGCAGATGTTTGGCAAAAGAAAGCGAATATTCTGTCGTAAATCTTTTTTTCTCTGCTTTTTGTTCTCAGGTCATTCGCTTTTTATTAGATATTAGCGTGAATAAAATACGAATGATGACAAAATACACGGAATATGGCGGATGCCTGCAAGCCTCAAATTTTTCTCAAACTTTCCATGTGGAAGTCTCCAATTTGTGGCTTTTCCTTACAAACAGTTTGAGATAACGCCGTGTCAGAGCCTCGTTTTGCGACATTCGCGGAAGTTTCACACGTTCAGGTTTTTTTGTTTGTTTGCGATGAGTTCTCGAACCAGGTGACCAAAATGTGGGGCTGCGAATGTAACAAGACAAATCTGTGAACATTTTGAATTGCCATTCTTGTCCGTTGCTTTTCGCTCGCACCTCTAGTGTGATCAACCCTTAAACTCAGGATCGTTTCAGCTGGCTAGCTCTTTGCTGGAGGTGAAAACATGCCGTTATGGCTGCGTTCATGTTTTTCCGGCACAAAAATTTCTTGCGATGTCTTGAGTTGAGAATGCAGCATGATATTTGGTATTCAGAAGCAGGCCACTGATTGGACACTTGAAATGCCTGTTTACAGAAGGAGGGGGTGAATTTCTAGCAAAATCATATCTGTCTACATTGAATAGAAATTTCAGTGTTTGGGTGTAATCGCCATGGAGATGGACAAAATAAAAATAATTAGTTGGCAGTAACAGGCAGTGATGTAATGGGGTTACACACTGGTAGTTTTATTATGCCATTCATTTGACAGTAACATCAGGCTTTGAACTTCGCAAGTTTGCATGTCCTTATCTATTGAAACCACATTCAGATGGAATAAAAGATTATGCTTCAGCATGGGGATGTAAACAAAAGACACAAATATAAAGTCAAGAGAAGATTAGGTCGACTGGGCCAGTGGGAAATATGGATGCAAAGCATGAAAGCTAGCTACTGCTTTCGGCTAACCATTTAGCTAGCTAGCTCCTAGCATTCAGTGTAAAGGCTGAATTGCACAAGAAGCAAGACAAAACTGTCAGGAATATCAACATGTTCCTCAGCCGTGTTAGTAAATCAGTGAGAAACGATTCTAAATAATTAAAATTACTGCAAAGTTACATAGAAGGAACCACAAGCTGAACTTAAATATCCAATAACATACGAGAGGGCTGATGTGTAAAGTGTACAGTGAGCACGACCCCAGTTGAATGTGGAATATAATACAAAGGGAAATATCATTTCGAGCCTCCTGTCAGATTTCTGTGTCATTTCGGAGAAAATGCTAAGATTCTATAGGAAATTTGGGCTTGCTTTATTTAATTTGATCCAGTTTATCATTTAATCATAAGGCTGACCTCTTTGTACCAACATCTCACTTTTACAGGGCGGTATTATAGACGTTTCACGTAGGAATTACTCGCATGGAAGTTTGTAAGCTTGCAACCATGTTATAAAATGGCTAAGAAGTTCCTAATTGTTGCTACTCTGGATTTATCCATCTTTCAAAGGTGGCGTTTAAACATGGACTGACCTGAGCTCTGACCCATCACTATAAATTAGGTGAGTGGAGAGACTTGACAGATTTTGGGAGAATAGAAGAAGTGTTAGCGCACAAGAGTGTATGAGAGAGAGAGAGAGAGGCTCGAGGGATAAAGGCATCGGGTGACAAAAGGCTTACAAGCTCAGGTTAAATAATTGATGCACAACTCTGGTATCTTCTCCCAGAAGATCTTATTCTTGCTGCTTTTCCGTCTCTCTCTTTCACGGAGAAGTTAAGCACGTAAGCATTCTCTGGTTGGTGGAACACCTTTTGCAGTGAAGTAAACGTGAAAGCTCAGTATATTTCGATTTATTTTTCATTTTATAAGAACATACTGACAGCAATTTGAAATCTTCTGTTCTTCGCACGTTCTGGTAGATATTACAACACATCTACGATTCACCATCCAGACTCCGTTTCATATTTTTAGTTGTGACACACCAGACACCAAAGAGATTTTGTTCAGTGTGGATGTGTGTTCAGGCGCTCAGAGTGTGAACTGCGAATGGGTTTTCTTTCTTTTTTTTTTCCATATTGTTTTTTTTTTTGCTTTTTTTTTTTTGTATTTTCTTTTCTAATGATGACCTTTCTGAAGATGGGGAAAAAGGGAAACCGTGATTGTCTGTTCACACCCGTTATTTTACTCTCACCCACTCTCATGACCTTTGACCTCACACTTTACAGCTATGAGTTTTTATAGTAGCCTAAAATGTAGGTTTGTCCTCTCCAAACATGAATGAATAACTCTCAAAAGCAGTTAAATTAGTTTTCATGTTCCAGTATATGAAGCCGGTATGGCTGGTGTACCAGAACCCAACTGCAGATGCTTTTAGGGCAGGGGTGTCCGATCTTATCCGCAAAGGACCAGTGAGTGCGGGTGCAGGTTTTCACTTCAACTCTATCAGTAGCCACACCTTCCATCTGTTTTAATCACTGTTCTCAAAAAAAAATTACTTGATTGCATATGTGTTTCAATTTTAAAGCCGGGTGGCAGCCATCTTGGTGAGACCACCTCGCTTCTTCAGGATCTCAAGATGGAGATGTTAAAAGCCAACACAGCTCAAATTGTGAAAATTTTACTGCTGACACACAGAATATCTTAAATTCATACAACTTTGCAAATAATTTCACTGATATCTTTATTTAATTAAAAAAATGTAATTTGAAAATAAAAAAGCTCTCTATAGCTGGAATTTGGCCCCAAAAAAAAGTTTTAAAATGAAATGTTTCTAAGCCACCCTGCGCTGGCCTGGCGAGCTGTCCAGGCTGTACTCTGTCCTCGCACAGAGTCGGCTGAGATGGGCGCCAGCCTCCCGGCGAACCTAATTAGGACTAAGAGGTTCAGAAAATGAATGAATGTTTCCAAGCCTCTTAATCCTAATTACAGTCGCAGGGAGGCTGGTGCCCATCTCAGCCGACTCTGGGCGAGGGCGGGGTACACACCGGACAGCTCGCCAGGCCATTGCAGGGCCAACACACACAACCATCCACACTCACGCTCACACCTAGGGGGAATTTGGAACAGCCATTTAGCCTACTGTGCATGTTTTTGGACTGTGTGAGGAAACCAGAGTACCCGGGGGAAACCCACGCAAGCACGGGGAGATCACAGATGTGTGTGGCAACTGCTTGGCCGAAGTGACAGCCTGCACCTATACCCACCGGCCCTTTGCGGAAAAGATCGAACACCGAATTTAAGGGGAGAAGTTACATAATGTGGGGTGTCGCAGCTGTCTGTGTGTACAGCATTAGGGACTCTGAAATTATCTTCAGGGATATAATCATTCTCTCCAGCGCATAATGAAACCTTTCTGTGTCCTCTCAGCAGGACAAAAGTCAAAAAGAGTGTCTCATTTCAGTGCATGTGTTTTGCTTTGCAGTTCAGATTTGTTCTCACCCCCCCCCCCCCCCCCTTCACTGTACAGCTGATTTAACACTTTTTCAGAAACATTTCTAGATCTAATCCCTTTTGGTTGCTGGTTTGCTCCTATATCTAACTGCAGTTATCTGATGTTTTATTTTTGTAGAGAACATTTTTAATGCGTGGTGAAGACAATAAATGAGGTGAACACATTGTTTGTGCTGCTGTTCTGTAATTAAACTCATTTTTGCATGGATGCATGTTGAAGTAAATTTTTCCACAGGACCAGCTGCAATTTTTTTCATCATCATTGTTTATTGGTCCCACAAGTGAAATTCGGCTCTGCCTTTAACCCATCCAAAGCGAACACACACACACGGGCTTGTCAAGGGCCTTCCTGTGTGGAGTTTGCATGTTCTCCCCGTGCTTGTGTGGGTTTCCTCCGGTTACACTGGTTTCCTCCAACAGTCCAAAGACATGCACATTAGGCTAGTTGGCTGTTCCAAATTGCCCCTCTGTGTGAGTGTGAATGATTGTGTGTTTGTGTTGGCCCTGTGATGGTCTGGCAAACTGTTTAGGGTGTACCCTGCTCTCGCCCGGTGTCAACGAAGATAGGCTCCATCCCTCCCGAAACCACGATATGATTAAGCAGTTCGGTAAGAATCTTATATTGACTATTCCAGCTATGATTTTAGCACATGAACCTCAACACTGGAAACTCCATCCGTTACCTGTTAATCTACTTTAAAATATTTGAACATAAAAAAGAAAACATTTTCTAATCATTTTCATAAGCCTTAGCTGCGGATCAGTGGGATGCGGAAGGGGCGTGCTTGACCCCTGACCACCAGTAAAAGTGGCTACATTTGGCACGTGAGCACCAAAAACTAGACTAAGGGAAAAAGGCGGATTGGTCTGATTAATTGCATGTTTTTTAGACGGTCAGAAGGGTGCGAGAGAGAACAACAGAATGGATTATGGGAAGAAGGTAAGTTTCCTGAAGCAGTGTGATGTCCTGAGCAAAGCCTCCTTCAGCGGAATAATGTAACCTGACATACTGTAAAAATGGTTCGGGAATGTTTTAAGAAAAATCCATCTTGGAATGAAGTTCTGGATAAACAAGTCCAAACCATGGAGGTCCCACCTTGCAACAGAGAGGAATTAAAGGATGTGCTGTGAACTGTTTGGTGGCAGAACCACAGCACACCCTCAGAGCGCTTGTGTTAAGGCATGGACTCGACATGGATACAAGTAGGACCTACACAATGATAGGCAGGTCATTTTAATGCTATGTATTGGTGTACACTCAGCTGCCTGCTTAGAAAGCTCACGCTAGAGGCGAGATAGAAAAGCGTCTGACGCGTATATAACAATTCGTGGCTTTTTATTCTCAAAATGTTCTCGAATTTGTCATCGCGCCATCGCATTTTCATCAACCCGGTTCATCAACTCATCACAAAAAAGTTTCAAACATGCTTGAAATTTCCAAGAACGTCGCAAAACGAGGCCCTGACCCTTCTCAAACAGTCTGTACATGTTGTGAGAAGGGCGCAAAGTTTTTCGTTCTCAAGGAAAAGTGACAAGTTGGAGACTTCCACGCGGAAAGTTTGAGAAAAATTAAAGATGTATTGTGTCATCATTCGTATTTTATTCGCATTTTGTTTGTGCTAATGAAGCGAGAATAAAAAGCGAATGGTTTGAGAACAAAAAAAACTTGCGAACAAAGTGCGACTGATTTACAACAGGAGGTTCGATATTTTCACCAAGCATCCGCAAACCAACGCAAGTTTGTCACACAACTATTGCTATAATATATATGTATTTAAGCCACAAAATGTAAAACATCTCGATGCGAATTTCACTACTTTCTCAAAAAAAATATTCGCATCAGTCGCTTTTCTATCGCACCTCTAGTGTGGTCAATCACTAAGAAGCAGCCATTAGTACTGGGTTGCCTTGTCCACATGACACCTGCTATATTTCTTTCTAAAATTCCGCATTTTAGGATTGTCCTGGATTTTGAGAAAATTTGGCAACCTTTGGTCTTTTATCTTGATAAAGAAACCTATCAAGAAAGCCAAGTAGCAATGCACTTCTAGGGAGGGAGGGTAGATATGGATACTGGGTGGGTTAAGAGGAGGGTGGTTTGTATTGGGTTTTGTGTATATTATGCCTTTTTTTTCCATTGCATGTTAATCTATTTATTATTTCTTAATTTTTTTATTTTTAATTGTTGGTTTTTCCATTTGTTTGTGTTACTCTTCTAAAAGAAACATGCACATGTCAGAAAAAGTACCTTGATGAATGATATATTTCACAATAAACATATTTGCAACAGGATTTTTCAGTGTTGGGACCTCCGTACACAAAAAATAGCATAAATTGGTATCAGTTTGGCTTTGGTTCATAAGAAACAGACATACATGTGCTGATTGTAATGCAGATTATTTTAATATTGTCTGCTTAAAAAATTGACTAGACAATCAGATTTCAGTAGAAACTGCAGCACTGTATCACAAGAAACTCTTCATCCTGCTGTGTTTGTTTATAACGTGTCTCATGTTGGTGTCATGAGAACCAATTTCCCAGTCAGAATTTCTTATACCAGCAAACAACGACAACACATTTTATGATCTTCTGTAAAGAACCAGTTTAAACACGGAGGAAAATCTTTTTGACAGATCTTTGGAAAAAAAACACAAGTAAAAAAATGTCCCAGTGTAATCAAGCAACTCTTCATTTCGGAGTAGTTTATCAAACAGTCATCAAGAAATGTGGACAGTAACCAAAATATACCAGGACAAGCTTTGGTAGGAATTTTTATACATTCAAAAGACTTGAACCATCACCGGCAAAACAAAAAACAAAAAAACAAACTCCCTCAGCTCATTGACTCCAAGTCTAAACGATCAAATGTGAAGTGTACGGGTTGCCATATTGAATAAATAAGCACAAAACCCTGGTATTAACTGTAGTGCGGTCGAGCGTATACGGAACGCCGCTCAGGGTACTTCACATCATCACTTCATATCGCAGTTTCAGCCGTCAGATGAAAGGAACAACAGCAACAGGACAGTGCAAATAAACATCTGGAATGTTTGAAGCACTAGGGGGGGCCGAGTCAAGATTCCTCAGCTGCAACTCGTGCTCGGCACACCGCCCGCAGCTTGGTGATGGTCGCCATGGAGAGGCTTCCAGGTTCTTGAAAAATTCTCTGCAGGAAGGACAGTAAGGAAGGAACCACTGAAACATGCTCTACGTTTGACCTTCCCAGGAAAATTACTCTCTCATTCATTTGCCGAACCACTTTAATCCTCTTTTAGGAGTTGCGGGGAGGCTGGAGCCTATCTCAGCCGACATGGGGGCTAAGGCGGGGTAGACTCTGAACAGCTCTCCACACCAGTGCAGGGGAACACAAACACACACACACACACACACACACACACACACACATACTGAGGGGAAATTTGGAACAGTGAGTTAGCCTAATGTGCAAGTCTTTGGACTGTTGGAGGAAACCTGATTACCCAGAGGAAACCCACACAAGCATGGGAAGAACATGTAAACTCCACCCGGGAAATTGCCCTCGCTGAGTCCGGAACTCGAACCCACGATCTTTAGTGCTAACCACTACGCCACCGCGCCGCTCAGATCGCATGCTCGCAGGGATGAATGTGATTACAGTATTTAAGTCTGTCTCACTTCCGTTTGGTTAGAAGTTAAACAGCTTCAGGACTCCTGATTGGCCAATAAGGCAGCAAATGACTTGTCAACGCTAAGTGCTGGTTAATCTGAGAAAGAAATTGAGTTCTTTCTTCCAAGGTTAGATTTTTCCAGCGTTTAATCTGTGAAAGGAAAACATTCACCCAATCAGGGCGCTGCTTCTTGGAACTTCTCACTTGCACATAAGGGGGCGTGATACCTAGAGCGGGAACCTAGAAAAGCGACTGACACAAATTGATTTTTTGCAATTTTTTGTGAATTTTGACATGCGTGTCGAGACGTTTTGTGACTCCACATGCAAGCAAAAATTTTGCAGCTTAAATACGTACATTGCACGAAAATTTTTGCGACTGATTTTTGAGTAATTTGCGATTGGTTAGCAGATGTTTTGTCGCGTTTTGTTCGCTTTTTGTTCTTAAGCCATTCGCTTTTTTTTTCGTGTTAACAAAATGTCAATACGAATAATGACAAAATACATGGAATATGGCGGATGGCAGCAAGTCTCAAACTTTTCTCCAACTTTCCGCGTGGAAGCCTCCAACTTGTCGCTTTTCCTTGTGAAGGATATTTTCCCCATGCTTGCATGGGTTTCCTCTGGGTGCTCCGGTTTCCTCCTACAGCCCAGAGACATGTATATAAAGCTAACTGGCTGGTCCGAATTCCCCTAAGTGTAAGGGTGAGTGTGAATGGTTGTTGGACCTGCGATGGACTGGGGAGCTGTCCCCACCTTTCCCAGTGTCGGCTGAGATAGGCTCCAGGCTCCATGTAACCCTAGGATTAAAAGCTTGAACTTTAAGGGTAAAGGGTAAAAACAAAATAACTGGCTAGTAAAGTGCTTAAAAAGTAGCAGGGCTGACAAATCATTACCACAGGCAAGAAGCTATAAAACGGATAAAGCAGTTGCTAACTGACATTATATACCCATCATACCCGTAAATCCAACGCCAATCAATTTATTTAAGTAGAATCCCTTTTTTGGTTGAGACCAGTGGAATATCAGTGCTGGTAAGGACAGTGACTACCAACCAACCTGCATGAACGGGTGGCAGTCCTCCACAAAGGCTCCTCTGGTGATCTGCTTAAAGCGGTCGCAGATATCCGGGAGGTTCTGAGCCTGACAGATCAGCGCCTGGTTGTGACGGATGAGAGTGAGCGCCACACGGAACAAGATCTTCGAGCCCTCGTAGAAAAGGCAGTCCCAAATGCGCAGGACAGTCTTGAAAATGAAAAGAAATACACACACACACACACACACACACACATATATTTGTTTTACAGTCCTTACTGACTGTACATTGTGTGTCAACATCATTTTAAACAGTGTTTTTCTTTCCTTTAACAGATGCTGGGAGAATATTATTAGCTACTTCCAGTGTTCCGTGTGGCGCTCACTTCATTTGAGCATTCATTTTTTTACATTCAGTTGAGCGGAGTGCATCACTCTGCTTGTCCACACACTGTACTACGCTAAAGTTAGCGACATCATCACTGGACATGGCAAGTGCTACTTTGCACGAATACGACTTCTTTATCCTCAGAGTCACTAGAATGTGACGTCTCACCGTCTCCAGAAGAGACTCCTCCCTCTCTGGTTCAAAATAGGTAACCATTTACACCCATTTCCTCCAAATTGCTGCCATAGTCTCTTGATGAACATGTTTTCGATCACCTAAAATATCGCTCGCTGAATAGATCTGCTTTTTTACTGGTGCTGGACAACCCCGCCCAACTTCACCTCACTTCCGCAGTGGATAGCACGGTGGCGCAGTGGTTCGCACGTCTGCCTCACAGCAAGATGGCTCTGGGTTCGATTTCAGGGCTCGGAAAGTTTCTGTGTAGATTTGCATGTTCTCCCTTGTTTACGTTGAGTGTCCTCCCAAAGTCAAAAATATGCACAGTAGGCTGACTGGCAGTTCCAAATTGCTCCTAGGTGTGGGTGTGAGTGTGAATGGATGTGTGTGTGTTGGCCTTGCAATGGCCTGGCAAGCAGTTCAGGGGTACCCCGCCTTCTCCCAGAATCGTCTGACATGGGCGCCAGCCTCCCTGCGACCCTACATAGGATGAAGCGACTTAGAAAATAAATGACTGGTTCAGGATTTAAATGCTGCTGTACATCATTGTTACTGTCAAACTGTCGTTGTTTTTCTCTTACACACCATTCAAAGACTAATTCTTCTCCCTCACTTCACCATCGTAATCCTTCCCATCTTACATGTCTCTCATGCCACCCTTACCTCTACAGGGAGGATGTCAATATAGAGGCAGATGAACCAGCGTGAAACCACCAGTGTCCACATGACGTTATGTTCCACCATGGCCTGCCAAACAGCTGGCACTTTAACCTTCACTAGCTCTCCCAGCACTTCTTGGTCTGTCTTCAGGCCCAACATGGCAGGTGTGTAGTAATCTATAAAGAATGAAATTTAGGTTTAAGAACAAACAGCTTAGCCAGGCTAATAACTCTTTCTGGTGGAGTGAACACACTCGTTCACTTTATGAAATTATGAAACTACTAGTCCTCCTTCATTTACTGGTCAGGAACACTGTATCTTCTTTGCCTATTGGATTTGTCAGGTCGCCAACAGGATGACTTGCTAGCCAATTTCACTCACCCTACAGATTTTTGACTCGCCACGGGCCAGCGGACTAGTGTTCATTTCCACCCCTGCTCAAAGATCTAGTAATAATAACATGAAGAATATACAGCTCTCACGTAAGGTAATAACGTATTAGGACCGAGCACACGCTCGTGAACTATGGACAGACAAACACACACAGTACCTTCCGTGTTGCTCACACGAAAGGTAATTATCACCAGTCTAAAAAGTAAACTCGCCATCAGATTTTCCCAGGTCTCTACTTTTAACATTTACTACAGACTGGAGCTGAAAAGGTTGCTGTGAAAAGTCCTGCTTTGTGCATTATACTCAGTGTCAATAGTCACTAATCAGACATTTATGAGTTCACGTATGTAGAACAGGGCCGCTTTTGGTTTCCTCTTGGTAAAAATAAATAAGGAGCATAAAATCATACAAATCTGGATGACGGACATGGCAGATGATCACATCAAGGAGTCTGGTGCAATACTTCACTACCAACTTTCCACATGTAGACTTTGCCCATAATTATTACTCACTCTTCTTTGTTCTTTTTGCTCTACCCACTGTCCAGCCAGGCCTCAAGTCTGCTGGGATTAGCTCCACCTTCCTTGTGACCCAGACGGATAAAAGTTATACAGGTAATGGATAAACGGATGAATGGACGGACGTTTTTAGACGAGATTCTGAAGTGTGTGGGTTGAAATATGTACAAATGTTATCATACCCTGTCAGACTGCATGGTTCCAAACCGCACAGTAATATCAAACCTTTTATATTCTTGTTGAATGCTGCAGATTTAATTTACCAGGTCCAATACCCCAGTACCCCAGACTTGCAGTCTGATGAATTACTGATTGTATGATGTGTAATTTAAGCTCAACTTTCTCATTAAATATTCAGTAAATCCTGCACAACCTTCCGAGTTCTGATAGTATAGAGTATTACTGTAAAAGAGAATGCAGGCACTCATGATGTGATACAGTGCGAGATACGTCTCTCTCACAGGGTATGACTGGTTGCTAACAGGATCTGAACAGATCAGGATCATGTGACCTGACACTAGGTTTATTAATAGCTCGGGAAACGAGATGAGGTGCTGAGAATAGCTCTGGACAGGTCACCTAAACACACTCCATTTTACGCAAACACGTTTGTAACTGCAGGTCCAGTTAAAGATACAGTGAGTGTACAGTAACAGGAACATACAGAATAACAACGTGAGAACCGAGGTACTGGTGGTGCAATGATAGTCTGCATGTGTTTCACGTTTGTAACTGCAGGTCTAGTTAAAGATACAGTGAGTGTACAGTAACGGGAACATACAGAATAACAACGTGAGAACTGAGGTACTGGTGGTGCAATGACAGTCTGCATGTGTTGAGCAAACAGTGTTGAGTCTGCAGGTGTTGAGCAACGATCAGCTGTTATTTTCATGCACGGTGCTGTATACTGCATACAACTCTGCCCTGTTTAACTGGATTCTTATGAATGAAAGTGTGCACTCTTGATAATTTGTATACAAACCCCTTGAACTTTTTCATATTTTATTATATACCATGGCAATCCGATACAGAAATAAACTTCAACACCATTAAAAAAGGTGTGTCATGATTTTCACTCCAATTCATCTTTGTTAAATACTGTCTATATTTGTTTAATAGCCTTTGAGCAAAACCAAAAGAGTTCAAGAAATTATCAACCCAATATGCAGCGAACAGCAATGGCTTGCTGGATGCAACAGGGACTTTTTGAAATCTTGTTGAGCGGTTTTCAAAAACTGAGATCGTGCTAGCAAGTCCTGACCTGGCGCTATTCTGTGTGGGGTTTGCACATCCTCCCCATGCTTGCGTGGGTTTCCTCTGGGTACTCTGTTTTCCTCCCACAGTCCAAAGACGCACATTAGTCTAATTGGCCACTAGGTGTAAATGGTTGGGTGTGTGATTTGCCCTACAATGGTCTGACGAACTGTTCAGAGTGTACCCCGACTTCACTCAGTGTTGGCCGAGATAGGCTCCGGCCTCCCTGTGACTCTAGAAGGATTAAGCGGTTCACGCAAAAATTCATGTATAAACTCATAAAACAATGTCGAGGCACAGTGGCACAGTGGTTAGCATGTTCGCTTCACAGCAAGAAGGTCCCAGGTTCGATTCCCGGGCTCTGCCGTTGTATGTTTGGAGTTTGCGTGCTCTCCCTGTGTTTGCGTGGGTTTCCTCCGGGTACTCCGGTTTCCTCCCACAGTCCAAAAACATGCACTGTAGGCTAATTGATGTGATAGTGATAGTGAGGTGTTGGGTTGGGGGGGGCAAGTAGATCCTGTGTTTGGGTCCCAGGCTTGGTAGGGGTGTTTCTGTGTGGAGTTTGCATGCTCTTCCTGTGCTTGTGAGGGTTTCCTCCGGGAACTCCAGTTTCCTCCCACAGTCCAAAGACATGCACATTAGGTTGAATGGAAGTTCCAGATTTCCCGCAGGTGTGAATGTGAGTGTGAATGGTTGTGCGTGTGCTGCCCTGCGATGGTCTGTGGAACGAGGTGTTCCGGGTGTGCCCCGCCTTCACCCAGTGTCAGCTAAGAGAGGATCCGGCCTCTTTGCCACCCTAATAGGATTAAGCGGCTCGCCAAATGAGTGAGTCATCCAGATGGCCGTGAGTACTTCTAAAGGTGCAGCTTTTTTTTTTTTTTTATCTGTACAGGTTTTAATAATGCGTTGGACCATTCTTAACCCAATTCCAGCACATGCAGCAATCTCTTATGCAGGCGAGTAACTTGACCCGACATCTTTTCCATGACATCACCACATTCAAATGAACTCAAAGATTTGCTATAAATGCAAATGGTACAGACCTGGTAGTATCCTGCCTAGCAGAGCCTCCATTAGCCAGAAAGACTTCTCTTCGTCTTTGGTGATGATGAGGAGATACCCAGCAATAAAGTTCATTCCCTGTAAGAGCAGGAATCATGAAGGACGGAGAAGGAGGAAGACACACAACAGTAATCACAGGACACCAGAGAACCGGACAGAAGTTTGAAATTCCATGTTAAACTAGAGAGGAATTGCCTTACCAGTCAATTTGAAGACCGTCCAGACATGGAAAGACATGGTGAATGTTCAGAGGCTACAGGCTTATGCTAACAGTTAGCACAGATTTCCATTGAAATCTTTATCATATTCATTGAAAGTGTGTTACGTTGGAAGTGAAACAAGTTTACTTGTGTCTTTTTACAGCTTCAGCGAAATCTTGATTGTGTAATGTTTGAAATTTTGATGATGCTTCTCTACCTGAAGAGACAAATCTATGAGCTACCATAATTGTGTGCCGAGTCTCTAACAACGCCCACCTACGCTATACAAATACATAGCTGGGAACAATCACCAAAAGATAACGCTACTGATTTTGGATGAAGCCAGGAACTCAATCTGTCTTCTGAGTATATTGAGACTTTGTGAAAGTTTCGTGCTGATGCGCAACTTTTTTAGTTATCCTGCTGAAACAGTTAGACGGGAAGCGAACACAGAAGAGAGAACTTTACTAAAACCAAGGAAGACTCCCCCCCCCCAAGGGCGGTCCTAAAACGTTTCAGGAACAATTTTGTGGAAAATTGTAGAGGCATGAAACAAGAACAAGCCACAGGCAGCAAATTTGAAAGAGTCACTTTGCATTGCAAATCTGACGTCGGGTCCTACAGAAATGATGTCATGCCGAAAGATTTTTGTTTTTGTGCGTCTGGATGGTGACACGCCCAGAAACCAGACGAATATCTTGCAAAACAAGCGACATACACTGACTACATGGAATCATCCTGAAAAGTGTGCTAATCTTTTCCTGTCGTCACAAATACCAGCACCAATACAAAGATTAACTTGGACCTAGAACATCCCGGTCACTCCCACAAGCAGGTCATGTGCCCATCGTGCAGCTGACTGCAGAACATTTTGCTCTAAATCAGCAAAGTAAGAAGATCAAAGTTTATAGTGGAGAACTGTTTACCTGACAGTATCCCACAGCCTTGTTGTGGTGTCCGTACGCCAAAAGAACGTTATACAAGGGCTTTTGCAGGCACGGCTCGGCTGTCTTCCGGAACTGCACGTTGTCTGGGAACGTCCTGTGCAAATCTGGGGATAAAGCACAGTTTAGGTGTGGGCTCAATGCTAAAAGAATGTAAATAATATAAACTTCAGGCACTGCCTAAATGCGGTGCTCTGAAAAAAAATTACCCTCTACTGATAAAAGGTTTCAGTGTGAATTTGTTTTGATGATGTAATATCACGTTATGACCTCCCCTCCGCAAAGTTTTCATGTCTGAGAGTGTTACACTATCGAGATAAGAGTTCCTAATGGAAACCCAAAAGGTCATGGGGAGGCTTGGAGCCTATGTCAGCCAACACTGGGCGAAGGCAGCGTAGGCCGTGAACAGCACCAATTCAGGGCAAAACAAACACAACCATTGACACTCATATCCACACCTAGGGGCAATTTGGAACAGCCAGTTTACCTAATGTGAATGTCTTTGGTCCGTGGAAAGAAACCGGAGTAGCCGGAGGAAAGAACAGGAAAGGACATGCAAATTTCACACAGAAAAGGCCAGAGATCAAAACCAGGAACTTCTTGCTGTGAGGCGGACATGCTAACCACTACGCCACCGTGTCACGCTATATCATGATGAGGAAATCGCTGTTATCATTGTTACTTCTGTACAAAACTTAGCTGATATCAGATTAATAGCAAATTCACACTGGCCCATATCTAACATTTCAGACTCCTTCCATTCCCTAATTTCGTCTTGATCATGAGGCGAGGGTCATACTGACCTGTGCGGATGGTGTCCACCAGTTTCGGGTCGTGCTGTGCCTGGAGGAGTGAATGGTAGTAACCCGGATTCCTGTCCATCTGCTCCTGGGAACCACTTGCTGCCATCCAGATAAAAGCTCTGTGTTCGTTTGGGATCCCTTTCCGTACATAACGCTTTACTATCAGGAGAGTAAACACATACAAGGTCGCGGTTAGCGCCGTGAAGACAGCAGGTTCTCAGACTCTGTGCTCTGCATGTGCCTGTTTCTGCCATGTAGAAATGCTTGTATTCCAGGATTACTTCAATAATGAAGAGGATCAGAATTTATTTAAAACGCTATTTTTGTATTTGTTTTTATTTCTTTACATTTACTTCATCTGGCAGACACTCTTAACCAGAGTGACTTACATTTATCATTCTTTTTATACAACTGAGCAATTTAGGGTCAAGGGCCTAACAGTGACAGCATGGTGGTACTGGAGATTCAACCCCGAACCTTTGGATCACTAACCCAGAGCCATAACCACCGAGCCACCACTGCCCTGGTTCTTTCCAAGTACCAGGGAAATAACCGAGGAACATGAGGACAAATAACTGTGGAAGAATAACCAAAACTTGATGCTAATAAGAGCGGTGAAGATACCTCTGCCACAAGTCACGGGACAGAATTTTTGTGACAGAAATACCCTTAAAATGTAGGTTTAGCCAGCACCTAAAGCAGATGTCTCTAGCCACAGGTGTCCGAGCCTGGGTTTGCTTTTTACTGCCTTTCTGATTTCCACGTTCATTAGTATCACCTGTCTTGTTAGTTTACGTATCCGTTACTTAAACTGGGTTCATCTGTCAAGCTTCTGTTTTCAGTGTTTGCGCCATGAACATTTATTTTCTTTCAAGTCTGTCTGCCCACATGACTGAAATTGTGGTTTTTTTTATTCTGTGCAAGCAGTGGTGTATGAGCCTGTTGTTTTTTTGTTGTTTTTTTTTGGGGGGGGGAGTGGTAAATATCAGCCAATTAGCATCTACTCAGCAACACGGCAGCCTTATAGGGTTTCCTGTTTGCACGGGACGGGTGGTGTCCTATGGATGTAAGGCATGGCCACTAAGAAGCACCACGAGAAGAGAATCAATGCATCAGAGATGTACTTCGACAGAAGAACATTGAGAGTATCATGGGAAAAAAAAAGAAGTTGAAAGACAGCAGGAGATGTCAGAGAGAGCACAGGATCGAAAGGGCTGAAAATTGTTGGTGGAAAGTCTAACTTCTACCCAAGAAGATGGCGAGTGACTGGCGTGACACAGAACAACCATACTTGCCATATTCCATGACTATCGTGCTCTGCTCAGGAGCTCCGCAAAAAAAATCTATTTCAAACAGGAAATATAGACAAAATATTTTAGAAATTTGACATCAGTTCATCTGCTGGATACAAAGATAAGTCCATAAAAAATCTACAAGCATCCAACGTCTCCATCCATCCAGCGACATGACTCTTGGGCAAAGGAGAACGCTGACCACACAGGCTGCAAACGATCTTTTATCCATTTTCAGTTTATATGTTTGAATTTTTGAATTTGAGGCGAAAAAGTGTTGCTGTTCCCCGATAGTCCTACAGGTGGCACTCTAAACTATTCACACATTACAACGCAGCACAGCATCCTGTGCGGTCGGAGTGAATTATTTGCTAACTATCTGGATAAATAATAATAAACCAGCCTTTTTTTTTTTTTTTTTTTTTTTACACGGTTTAAGGTTTTAAAAATGTAATAGCAAAAAAATTTTTTTTATATTGAATCTGCATATTTACACAATCGCAATACAACACCTAGGTATTGTGATAATATCGTATCAGGTGCTCCTTGGTGATTCCCATTCCTAGTTATCATCAACAACGGATTGTTTATACTTGATCAGCCGTGCTCCCACGTGTCAGCTTTCTCCATTGGCCTTGATCCAGTAGCAGTCTTTCATCTCCGACCATTCCTCTTCCTCGGGTTCCTATTACCATTCCCATTAGCGATCTGTTGTAGCAATCCTTAACAGCAGACATATATAATAGACAAGCTCCATGCTGAATATCATGGCAATGTTTTTGGTAATTTCCCTCCAGACACATGTTACTGACACACCCCCATGCCCAGTAATGTAAACTCTGTTGCTGTTATGGAGGGGAAAAAACCCTGTGTACAATTAACTTAGTCATAACTAACTGATAGAACAGAAAATATGGAATGGAATCGGTCACACGAAAGTTCCTGACACTTCCTGTCATCGGCTGTCTTGAGTTCCAGCGTCACCAAAAACGCCCGTCAGTGAGCACGTCGCATTACGAACGCTGCTTTGTGTATAAACTCGATCTTGACGTCATTACTTGTTTTTTTCCCTCCCCGTCGTGTCCAGTGCCCACCCGTCTTCCCTATCACACGACCACCACCAACCAGGGAGGGGCATACGCATGCACATGCCCCCTCTGTGACATGTAATGTTGCCACCTGCCTCCTTTCGAAGTGCTGCATGTGCATATTTGGGGGCGGCCTAACACACTCTGAGGGAAATCAGTATTCGCCCCTTTGTACGCATGAGCTCACAGACGCCCATGATTGACTGGTGATCGCGGTGAGTGACAGGGAAGTAAGCGTATGCCATCCCTTCCTCCTGTGAGAGCTCGGCCAATTAGCTCTCATGGACTAACGGATGGCTGCGGCATCGACCCGGATTCAAAACCGTGATCTCCAGGTTGATAGTCACAGACCTTGTCGATGCGCCACTCGAAAGCCAACTTCATTCCTAAACGTTCTCTAAAAGATTACAGGACAGCTGAACTGTCGCTGCAGCTGTAGTACATTTCTTTATCTGGTAAATTCTATGATATCCCAGGATCCATGAGTGGCGATCAGACAGTGTGTAGTGTTTAACTTTAGGCAAATTATGTTATGTGTTGTTGAGGGTTTAGCACGTCACGTTAATGCGTTCCGGTGCAAAAAAAATGAAATGAACTCTCGCATTTTCATTAACGGTTTGGACTGTATAACGTTTGAGGCTTTTGAGTCGAGCCATGTCCCTCTTCCAACAGCCTAAAGTTAATAATTTATTATCTACATAATAATCTCTTACCTCAAAGGAAAACAACACTGTGAACATGTACATTAGAAGCGGATTTGCTTAGAAAAGAGGAAAAAAACAGCTGTCAGTAGAGTATAATGGTGGCTTTAATAATTGCAGGATGATCTGTCAACAGTCCAGGAGGAAAAAATTAGAATAAACAAATACGTAATTTGAGGTGAAAGGAGGATTTACTCTGAAAACGACGTGTGTACGGCAGGCTTTCGTTATACTCTATTGCAGTGGTCGTCATCCCTGTTCCTGGAGATCTACCTTCCTGCAGGTTTTATCTCCAACCTTAATCATGTACACCTGAGTACCTGATTATTGCCTTGAAGAAGTTCTTGAACAGGTCAAAGAGGTGTATTAGATTTTGGTTGGAGATAAAACCTTAGGATGGCGGATCTCCAGGAACAGGGTTGGACAACACTGCTCTGTCTGACGCCGATCACTGAAAGCGATGGATGCTTCCGTTTTTTTTTTTGCCAGTATTACTGGTGTTAACGCATTGTACCAGGTCATTTTACAGTTTTGTAGCTTGTGTGTGTAGTTTTCTCACAACCAATGATGAAAATCTACATCTGTGACTCTGATGATAGGCTTTTGACTACTAGGTGATCACTATTCAAAATAAGAGTAACAGAATAAATATCGGTCCCTACTCCAATGCACTTATCAACCAATTACTGAATCCTTCAACAATCAACACATAAAAATCAACAACACTGTACACCACTGCTGTTGCATAAAAACAGTTTCCAATGAGGCCACAGCACAAAGCTTATACATTGGAAGTGAATTAAAGCAGAGGAAGATCTACGGTGTAATGTTTAGCACTCTGGACTCTGAATACAGTGGTCTGAGTTCAAAACTCACGCAGCCGTGGCCTAATGGTTAGAGAATGGGGTTTGGAACCGTTCCCAAACCAGCAGGGAAAATGTGTGCCGATGGTGGAGTGAGCTGCACCTTCCCTTCCTCCACCTTTATGGCTGAAGTGCCCTTGGGCAAGGCACCTAACCCCCAACTGTTTATGTGTGTACTCACTGTTTACGTGTGTGTGCGCTCACTTTGGAAGGGTTAAATGCAGCAGCCAAAGTTTCCTAGCGGGATAAATACAGTACATCAAAAATCAGATTGCTCAGTTAAATTAAAGGGGCGGTGTCATGGTTGTTTACGGAAAGTAGTCTGAATAAGATTAAAGCTAAAATGCTAAATGAATGCTAAAAGAAATGAATTTGGTTCATACAAGGCCAGACAAAAAAATATTTGTGGTTCCAGTAATGCCACCAACTTTGAACTGGGTCGGTAGGTAGGAACAAAAATGTATTTAAAAAATAATAATCAATAAGTTATTTGCAACAGATTGTCTGATGAATTGTGGCAGCATGTGTGGTAAGTTATAACTATTTAAAGAATTAAATCATATATTTGAAGTATTTGTGTTTTTATTCAAACATAATTGCGTAAGTTTGTTAATGTACGCGACTTTTTTGCGTGAATGAATTAATGTGTAATTATTGTTTGTATATCATCATATAACTCAAACTCAAAAAAGGTTGCATACATTAATACAGTTAAGCAGAAAACCAATTACATATAAACATCAAAAGTAATAATTTTATAAACATTAAAGTAATTCAGGGCATTAATTAAACACTTAATGACAGCAGGTGTCACTGAAATTAAATTCAATTAAATTGTCACTAAAATGAGAGAAAACGTCATCCAAGATGCCCGCGCCAGTGAAGGCGGTCAACAAGCAAAAATACACAAAATTCAACTGTGCTAGCAAGGTAGGGCAAAATCTTTTGACTCGGACCATTTTTGGGAGGGTTGGTCGGCCAACCGGAACCACAAAAACTTTTTTGTTCGGCCCAACCAATTTACTACAACTCTGCAGTGATGTTTTGATCTTCGAAAACCATTCAGCCTAACAAGATTTCAAAGAGCTGATGATGAAATGTACTCCATTTTAGGTTCGCAAACTTCAAACTCCTTTTGATTTGCAAGCTAAAAAGCTATTTAACAAGTATACATTAGTATTTTAGACTTTTTTAGCAATAGATTTTAAATACATTTTTATAAAAAATTGATGGCACTGCTCCTTTAAGTTAACCACACTCACCTTTAAGATTCCTCTCGATGCGACTTTTCCCCTGCAGAAATTTCGACCATTTAATTGACCTTCTGGTGAGAACAGCCAAATACTCAGACATGAGCTCCTCATAGGACTCGTAATCAAAGTCTTTAGACCTTTCGAAGCCATACGGATCCACGCTGCGGAGACAAAGACTTCAATAAGAGTGTGCACAAAGGAGAGTAAGAACAGATACATCAACTTTAACTACATATTCAGCTTGGGATTAAAACAGTGTAGTGAGGAGGACACGGAGAAACTTTAAGAGAAGAAACAGGAAGTACTACTTCACTAATGCGGCCTTACCTACAGGCCGACATTAGATCTATATATATATATACACACAGACACACATACATATACACACACACACACATATATATATATATATATCAAATCAAATCAAATCAAATTCAAATTTATTTGTCACATACAAATTATACACAGTACAATATGTAGTGAAATGCTT
>JAOUQZ010053439.1:0-22469 GCA_028564935.1 Neosilurus hyrtlii
CACACACACACACACACACACACACACACACATATATATATATATATATATATATATATATATATATATATATATTATGCCCTGATAAGTGGGCAACCACGAAACAGGCTTGTCGGGATAAAATTGTAGTACTGTTATTTTTTCCCATATATATATAAAATGCGGATGTAATATATAATAAAATGTAAATGTACAGGCAATATAATGAAATAATTTATTGCAACGGCGACTTTTCTAGTAAAAGTAAGAGTCTGTAAAGTGTCTGTGTGCAAAAAGTGACAGAGTTTGTAAGTCACATGAAAGTGTCTCTGTACAACAATCAGTTGACGTGGATGTTTGTGTGTGGAGGGAGAGTCTACAGTGTCCAGGTACCAGTGTTTTGGTTCAGGGCCCGAACAGCCTGCGGGAAAAAGCTCCTCCTTATTTGCTCAGTGTTTGCTTTCAAGGAACCGAAACGTTTCCCTGACTGCAACAGAGAGAAGAATCCATTGTTGGGATGGCTGAGGTCCTTGGTCCAGCACCGCTTGCTGTATATAGTGTCCAGGTCAGGAAGCTCGATATGGATACTACTCTCTGCTGATCGCACCACCCTCTGGAGAGCTTGCCTGTCCTGTTTGGTGCCGTTACCAAACCAGGCCATGATATTTCCCGTCAGGATACTCTCGATAGTGCAGGTGTAGAAAGTCCATAGCACCCTTACCACCACAGTGTCGTCCGCAAACTTGATGACGTTGGTGGAGCTGGAAGTGGCCACACAGTCGTGAGTGTATAATGAATACAGCAGGGGGCTCAGAACACAGCCCTGGGGGGCTCCAGTGCTGATGGTGAGTGAGGTTGAGACATGGTTGCCCAACCGTACCACCTGTGGTCTGTCTGTCAGGAAGTTGGAGATCCAGCGACACAGGGATGGGCTGAGGCCCAGGATCTCCATCTTAGTGGTGAGTGTGGAGGGGTTTATGGTGTTTAACGCTGAATTGTAGTCAACAAACTACATTTTCACATAATTCCCTTTTCCGCTGTCCAGATGGTTTAGGGCCGTGTGATGGCCTTCACAAGAACAGTTGGGATGGTATGCAAACTGTGGTGTCTGGTAGGGAAGAGGTGATGAAGTCTCTGACGAGCCTTTCGAAGCACTTCATTACTACCGAGGTGAGGGCCAAAGGGCGGTAGTCGTGCAGGCAGACAGGCTGAGGTTTCTTCGGGGCCGGAACAATGATGGACTGTTTGAAGCACGTCGGGATAATAGACTAATCCAAGGAGAGGTTGAAGATCTCTGTGAACACTGGAGCAAGCTGGTCGGCACAGGTCTTTAGGACTCTACCTGTGATGCCATTTGGTCCTGCTGCTTTCCTCGTGTTCACTCTCCTGAATGCCTTTCTCATGTAGTGCTCTGAGATGATGAATGAGTTGTCCTCTCTGGTGTGCTCCAGAAGTGTACTGCCCATAGCGATGTTAGCTCTGCGAGCTGCAGCCTTGAAGCGAGCATAAAAGGTGTTCAGCTCTTCTGCCAGAGAAGATGTAAGGTGCTGGATTACTGATCCCAAGGTCGGGGGTTCAAGCCCCACTATCAACGGGTTCTCAGTGCTGTCCCCCCAGTGTAGCCAAGTTATCAAATGCTGGCCATGTCTCTCACTGTCTATGGTGAGAGGCATGTAAAAGAAACATGGCTGATTTTCGTCAAGAGTAGGCTTCATAGCCGTCAGCGTGTTTCTGCCCAGCGATGCCTGGCGAGCTGTCCGGGGTGTACTCTGCCCTCGCCCAGAGTCGGCTGAGATGGGCACCAGCCTCCTTGCGACCCTAATTAGGATTAAGCGGTTCAGAAAATGACATGACATAGTTCTTAGTTCCTGCCACAGACTCCTAGAGCCACTCTGTTGGAACTGTGTCTCTAGTTTTTGTGCATAGCGCTGTTTCGCCTCCTTCACCACTATGCGCACACTGTAGGACGCAGTCTTGTACTTGTCCATGTTTTCACTGGTGAGCCCTGTGTTATACGCCGCAGATCAGGATCTCAGAGCATCGCGAACGGATTTATCCACCCACGGCTTCTGGTTCGGAAACTTTCTGATGGTGGTCTTCTGAAGCGTGTCGTCCACCAGTTTTCCTACGAATCCCACAACCGCTTCTGTAAACATGTTGAGTTCATCAGAGCTGCGCCAGACCATGTCCCAGTCTGTGTCATCCAGAGCGTCCTGCAGAGCGGCCTCCGATTGGTCTGTCTAGCGTGACACCTCCCTCCGAGCCGAAACTTCCTGCTTGAGCCTTTGTTTACATTTTGGCCTGAGGAAGATGGCGGCGTGGTCAGATTTCCCAAATGGAGGGCGAGATTGAGCCTTGTAGCTGTCCCTCACTGTAGTGTAGCAGTGGTTCAGGGTCCTTTCGCTCCTGGTGGGGCAGCTGATGTGCTGGTAAAAGTTTGGTGCTGCGCGTTTGAGGTTGGCACTGTTAAAATCCCCCACCACAATAAGCGAAGCGTCTCGGTGTTAAGTCTGGTGCTGTGTGAGAGCATCATGCAGCTCGCATAAAGCAGTGTCCGTGTCTGCCAGAGGTGGGATATAAACGGCGCTGACTATGACCGAAGTAAACTCCCAAGGTAGATAAAAAGGATGACATTTGTTGGTCAGTAGTTCCAGGTTGGGTGTGGAGGAGCGCGTGAGTAACAATGCTCACGCTGTTGCACCAGCTACTGTTCACCATTAAACACACGCCGCCTCCCCTTGACTTTCCCGACTCCATTGTTCTGTCTATGTGGTGAACCGAGAAGAACTCGGCTGGCTAAATGGCGTGGTCCGGCACCGCTGGGTTCAGCCATGTCTCGGTAAAGCAGAGGAGGTTGCAGTCTCGAATGTCTCTCTGGAACTTGACCCTGGCCCTGAGGTCGTCAAGCTTATTCTCCAGAGACTGGACGTTGTCGAGCAGAATGCAGGGCAGAGGTGTGCGGTGGGCACGAGCCATCAGCCTGTTCCTGATGTCGGCTCGTTTCCCCCATGGCCGCCGATTCGGGTCCAGTCCTTTGTTCTCCCTCAGGATTTCCTTCGGCCAGCTCGGATACGGGATTAAAAATGTCGAATAGTGAGTACATTGTACACCAATAGAAATAAGAGTATCTCTATCGTAACGAATGCACTCCATGCTGATGAATTTACTGGTTCCATGAATTAAATTTACTTAAAACAAAAACAAAGGGGAAAAAAATGTAGGAGCAGTTGCGACGGCTGCCAACTTCGACAGCGCCAGGGTATCCTGCTATCATAAATCACTCCATCTGCTCTTTTCCACTCATTGTGCCTTGGCTGCATGCTCTTTTTAGCACACCACACACTTCATTACCTTCGATAGATGACCCCAAGTACTTAGATGTATGTATTTTTTTATTTACGCTACTCCTTGCAGCTGCACTCCATCACTTTCTGTCTCTTTCACAAACATGTACTCTATCTTACTCCTTCTGGCCTTTGTTCCTCTTCTTGCCAGTTTGTACCTCCACCACTCCAGACTCATCTCCACTTGTTCCCTGTTCTCACTACAGATCACAGTGTCATCTGCAAATATCATAGTCCATACAGACTCTTGTCTGACCTTCTCGTTTAGGCTGTCCATGCGGCTGGGTGCAACAAAGCGGGCATAAAATTTGTTCAGTTCATGTGGGAGAGTGCTTGTGCTGGTTACGGCACCCAGAGTCCTCTGCTTGTACTCTGTGATATGTTGTAGGCCCTCCCACATGCACTAGGAATTAGTCGTGGCATAGTATCCCTCCAGCTTCAGTCTATAGTCCCTTATTTGCCTGTTTGATGAATTTGCGCTGACTGTATCTGACCGTCTTGTATTCCTCTGCATCGGCCTGTGCTGTGGAGCAATCATGTAGCATTGACAGCATCTCCCAATTGATCCAAGTTTTATTATTGGGGTAGGTCCTGCACTACTTTGTTGGAGTGATGCTCTCAATGCATGTGCTAATGTAGTCAATCACAGCTGCAGAATACTTTGTCAAGTTCACAGTAGACTCTTATCTGGCAGCAGCAGTTTAAACCACATCCCAGTTCAAAGCACTCCTGATGCACCAGATCTGTGTCTTAAGACCATACTTCAGTCAGTCCTTAACAGACCAATGGTTTTGCCTACTAGTTGGCCTTTTTAGGAGTTGAGTGTATGCTGGATATAGGAATATTGTGATGTGATCAGACTGTTCAAGTGTGGCCGGGGTACAGCCTTGTCCAGCGTCCGTAACTTTGCCTTACCCTTGGACAAACGTGTAGTTTCTTCGAATGATTCTGATGCCTGCTGAGTCTGGCATGCTGTCCGTTTATCTCACACTAGGTTGTAGTCCTGCTTCTCAGCTCATGCATCTTATTGTCTAGTGATTGTGTATTCACTAGCAGCAAGCTGCATAGCAGTGGGTGTGTGCCATCAGCCTAGCATGTAGCCTCCCCTCTTGTCTCAAAGCTTTTGGATGCTCTGCTCATTTGAAGCCACGGCTGTTGTGTTTGGCTGGTCAGAATTGACTGGGTCCATAATCAGTAAGTCCTGCAAGCGGTGTTTAAGGACTTGTGCCAATAAATATTGATTATCAAGAATTAGTCACTAATTGGTGCAAAAATACTCATTATCATATCCTTCCATGCTTAAATAGGGAATTACAAACTTCCCACCCTGATATCCACAGCCCCCGACTGAAGTCCAGGGTATTGAGGTACCAGTCACATGACCAAATGACAACCAAGTGAGTGCATGTGTGACACAGTGATATGGACATCAGTAAGGGTAAAAGTTAGGCTAATGGCACATCAAGGCACAAAAAGAAAATGGATTTCTTGTATACATTTTATTCTTACATATATATGTTGTGTTTTTGGATGGACTTGAAAACATGACTGAATGATGTAGCCTGCGTGTTACAGTCTTGCAAAAATACGTTCTATAATGTTGCAGTAATAATCATAGGTGTAAAACATGAACTTAAACCTGTGTTTTGAATTTACAGATATCTTTGCACTGTCTGTAGTGTATTTGTCAAATTTATGTCTTCACAAATTTTCTGAGACTAAAATCACAACCAGTTATTATAATGCTATATTATAATGAGTGATTAGTATATTAACAATAGCAGTATGTTATGTAATCATAATCCACATATGTTAAAGTTGGCATTTATATTTTTCAATGTTTTCTTATTAAATAAAGTGCTGGTCTAATAAACGTGTTATGTGATGTAATGTAATGTGATAAATGTGATCTAAGACCAAATAAATGGTGGCTGGGCTTCTAGTTCATTCTTCAGAAGTGCACTGTCACCTTCTGTGTTGCAGTGGCCTTTGGTAATGTTAAAAATTTTATAAAAAGTTAACCCGTTCCCTGTTATATAAGACCAAATAAAGGGTTTAATTTGGCTGGGCTTCTAGTTCCTTCTACAGTAGTGCACTTGTGGCACTTTGAGTTGCAGCATCCTTTGGTAAGATTAAAAAAAAAAAAAAACAGCTAACTTTTGGGGAAAATCCTTATATCCTGCCTGGTTTATCATTAAAATATTATATCATGCTTTATTTAGCATTAAGAGCTACAATTAACATTAGGGTAACAGTATTTAACCTGACAAAGTTGTGCTTAGTTGCAAGAGTGAAAGTAGAATAGAGATAGCATAAAGAGATGCTTAAACATAGTTACATAATTCAGATCTCCCCATCCGGAAAATATCATGACGGGCTGACTGGGCTGGATACAAATTGAAATAGAAAAGATGCATGTCATGTGACTATTTAATCCAAAAAACATATAATCTGCTGTACAGCTTAATAATCAAATACTGAAATGCTCAAATAGGCTCAAAGCCCGTGATATGCATCTAAGCATTTTGACAGTGTGGACATCGGTACACTAATGGTTAACATGGCATGGTAATGTAACCTTGGAGAATTATGCAATTACAGAATTTAAGTAGCATTGTGCTTATATTTTGCAGAGTAAATCTTGTGTGCTTAGAGATAAGATAAAGCTGAAATAATACTTAAAGATGAGATCGAAAGTACTTACACATGTTGACTGGTTGAAAAAGTAGGGTGCAGAATAATCTGTCTGAACAGCTCTCACAAAGATCGAAATCCAGTAATGACTTGCAACACGGAAATTGGCGCTTTTAAGCAAGCACCATTTATTTATTTATTTTAAATAAAATCCCAAATCAGCCTGAAAATAATGGAAAATAGAAAATATGTAAAATAAGAAGAGAATGGCTAAAATAGCCTGAACCATGAACATAACGGGAAATGCCTTGAGCATATGCAATTTAAAAGGGGACGGCATCCTAAGACTTCAAAGGGTATAAAAGAAAGGGGATTTTCATGGGGCTTTTGCTGATCCTGATTTTGAAGCTGATGCTGTTAGCTGATGAATAGATCAGAGCTTAGAGACCAGCTGCTCTCTAAGAGTTTTCTTGGGATTTATTGTCTTGGAATTTACTGCAACTTTGAATAAAGGACCTTTTTGCTTCTCCTCATCTGCTGTATTGAGATCTATATATGTCTAAGTATTGCAAGTAAGTAGTTAACTATTGGATATGGACTAACAAATAACCAGTTAAAGAGAGGAACTTCACTTCCACCCGGCGTATGTCCACTCAGAGAGTGCTCTGGGTTCTGTTACTGCAACCATAAGATGAACAAATAACAGGCATGGTCTTTTCACCAAAAAACTGTAAAATCGAAGGCAGATTTTGGATATCGAAGTGCAATGTGTCTGTGGAAAAATCATATTCCGAGCATGCTTCAAACGAAGAGCTCTAAAAGTGATGTCACCAAGCCTTGCTTTCAAAACGGAAATAAATTTATTTGGATAAAGCCAGTTGATGGTCTGTTCAGTCCAGTCAGCCATAAGCGATTTCATAGGAATTTAGCTATTTGGCTAATGACAGTGATATCACTCCCAAGTAAAACAGTTATGGAATTTTTTAGTTACAACGACCTCTATATTATGAAAGTGACCCACAGCATAGTCTCTGGAACAGAAAATACTTACTGTACACAAATGTCTTAAATTCCTTCCTCCTTTACTCCTTCGTTGTGGGGCATTGACGTAATAATACTATTTTATTTTTTGTAATTGTGTTTTATTTTTCTGTTTCTTTCCAGAGAAACCCAAAGTCATGATGTCTGCAAAAGATTCCAGTAGCTGTAAAAAAACTTCCTGTACACATGATACTATCACCAGTTCTTCAAAAATGAAGCAAGATCTTCGCACTTGCTCAGTTTGTGGGAAGAGCTTTAATCGGTTAAGTACCCTTCGAACACATCAGCGCATTCACACAGGAGAGAGGCCGTATCACTGCTCACAGTGTGGCAAGAGTTTTGTTCAACTTTATCATCTCCAAGTACACCAACGCATTCACACCGGAGAGAAGCCCCATCACTGCACACAGTGTGGCAAGAGTTTTACTCGTTTACATCATCTTCAATCACACCAGCGAATTCACACGGGAGAGAAGCCGTATCACTGCTCACAGTGTGGAAAAAGTTTTGGTGAAATGGGTACTCTCCGAACGCACCAGCGCCTTCACACGGGAGAGAAGCCACATCACTGCTCACAGTGTGGCAAGAATTTTACTCAACTTTCTCATTTCCGAGCACACCAACGCATTCACACCGGAGAGAAGCCACATTACTGCTCACAGTGTGGCAAGAGTTTTAATCGTATACATCATCTCCAAATACACCAGCGAATTCACACTGGAGTGAAGCCATATCACTGCTCACAGTGTGGAAAGAGTTTTAGTGAAATGGGTACTCTCCGAATGCACCAGCGAATTCACACTGGAGAGAAGCCGTATTGCTGCTCACATTGTGGCAAGACTTTTAGTCAGATAAATTCTCTCCGAGTACACGAGCGCATTCACACCGGAGAGAGGCCATATCACTGTTCACAGTGTGGCAAGAGTTTTATTCAGTTAATGGCTCTCCAAACACATCAGCGCATTCACACGGGAGTGAAGCCATATTACTGCTCACAGTGTGACAAGAGTTTTACTCAAATTTCTCATCTACGAACACACCAGTGCATTCACACAGGATAGAAGCCGTATTCCTGCTCATAGTGTGGCAAGAGTTTTACTCAGATTAATCTTTTCCGAACGCACCAGCGCATTCACACGGGAGAGAAGCCGTATTCCTGCTCACAATGTGGCAAGAGTTTTAGTCCGATAAATTCTCTTCGAGTACATGAGCACATTCACACAGGAAAGAAGCCATATTCCTGCTCACAGTGTGGCATCAGTTTTAGTGAGAGAAATTCTCTACAAACACACCAGCGCATTCACACGGGGGAGAAGCCACATCTTCGGACACACATGAAAAGTTTTTTCACATCATGCAGTGACATATTTTATTATATTGTAATATTCCTGAGATGATAGAAGGTTATCTGAGTAATATTATCGACATGAGCTTAAAACAAAAGACCAGGGCCAATAATAACTCCAAGGTTCTTTACTGATGCACACGAAACTAAAACACTATCCAAAGTAGTACTATATAATCAAAAGCCTTATTTCCAGCTGTCTGTGATCCAAATATAAGTATTTCTGTCTTATCAGGGTTTAATAAGAGGAAGTTAGTAAGCATCCAGTGTCTAATGTCCTTTAAACATTTCTTAACTTTAAAACAAAGTTGGTATTTTTAAATTTTACATGTTTTCATGTAGAAAACAGGCAAATCAGCTGCTGCAATATGCAGAAATTTTTTGAAAATATTCAGTCACAGATTTCATAAAATGATTCTTTTCATTTTGTTCATCGCCAAAGATAATTCATCATAACTAGAAACAAAGACATGAACTCAACCTCACAGTACATCTGCATCCGCACAGGAAGTGATGCGTACAAATCTCACTCTTGGCCAGCTCTGGGTAACCTGTTCACATGTTTCCTGCTTCCAAATGTTTCAAACTCTGAGTATTGAATTGCTAGCTCTCAACAGGAAGTGTAGATCTATGAGCAACATCTAGCTAGTTCTCTAATGAATAGCATTTATGATTTACATTATTTTATCTTATATTATCATAATCAGTAGTTTACATTAGTTAATATCATGAAAGAATAGAATGGAGACTCATGAACTGGGAAAGCTTAAATGTATGTAAATATGTACTCATGGGAAGCCATGCTAACTGTTTCAGAAACATGGATCAAAGTATCATGTTTCCAAGTTGTTATTCTTGAAAAATTTCTGCCTACAGAAAATGTTTTGGGGACCCCTGTCTTTGGTGGCATCTGTCAATCAATGGAAACATTAAGCTCTGATTGGTTATTTTTCGAATGGAGTTGCATGAAAGTTCATGTCAGTTCAACTCTGAACCCGCCCACTTCACATCATTAGATTAAATCTGCTGATCATTTTCTCTCATCAATCATTTCTCTGGAGTTCATGGGCTGGACTTTGCATGGTCACTTGTCGCTCATCTCTTTGTCAGTGCAAACAAAAAACCTAATGGAACGACCTCAGTGATTTTGACATTGCTTGTTGCAATGTGTGCTGAAAGCGTTAACGTCAGGCTTCGGCTTGATCCTTTATATATAAAATTGTTTAATGCAGGTGGGAATAAAGATTTTTACTGCTAGAGTCACTTTCTGTCATTTGTTTTTAGCATTTAGTTTACCTCAGCTAACATTTCCTCATGTGCTGAATATTACCAACGACACTGGATAATCACAGACGGGTTCATTTTTCTAATAAAATGTAATTTTTGGTATTGTAAACAACCCTCTGGGTGTTGAGTAAACCCTTTTTTACCTCTTGATTTAACTGTTTAGGCCTAACAGATTTGCACGCTACTGCTGTTCCTGTGTCCGGTGCAGTATAAAGATCCGGTTCTGCCTGGTACTGGTGGCTTGGGCTCAGGACAGAAGACAGAATTTAAAGATATCTATATTTATAAGCTCACCATGATGTTTTTGCCTCTATTCCAAAATCTCTGATAGTCCATAAAAAGCAAGCCTTGTAGAAATACTGAGTGTCCATCCCAAACCAATCCGTTATTATTGATTTATTGTCTGACATTTGTAAGGCTTCCTTTACAACAGTCACGTGATTGTAAAACGCTGTTATCGCTCTAAAACAAAGTCTGATATAAAATATCACAAGTGTTTTTTTTCCGCTGTTGGTGTAATTCAATGAAACATTACTGAAATTGACTTTTAAAGCATCACGACTGGATTTTGAGTAAATAAGTGCAGCTAATTTAAAAGCATACATGCTCAGTAACTTAAAATGATATTAAGGAAATTGTTTGTATTTTAATGAAGCCAAATTTAACTTTTCTTTTAAGCGTTAACATTATAAGCATTTGTGTCAGTGCTCCTCTTTACCTACTTTTAGCTTTACACTGGCAGTAGGTTAATAACAAACACTGTCTGATTATGACCTCTGACCTTCAGTCATTGATTAAACCAGTAAATGTCGGCAGATGCGTAACGTGCTATCGGAAAGTGGTGTGACATTTCAGGGGTGACATCTCAAACAAGATCAAGTTATGGCTCCATATTTTCAAATGTATAATTCAGCGTTTTATGTTTTTTTTTATATGGTTTGTATTTTATTGTTTCACCCAAATGAGGATGGGTTTCCCTCTTGAGTTTGGTTCCTCTCAAGGTTTTTTCCTCGTGTCAACTGAGGGAGTTTTTCCTTGCCACTGTCGCCGCGGGCTTGCTCATTAGGGATGTGTGTAGGGGGTTGTAGAGAAATGTTAACATTTCTCCTTAAATTCCTTTCACTCTGTAAAGCTGCTTTCTGACCATGTCAATTGTAAAAAGCGCTATACAAAATAAACTGTATTGAATTGAATTGAATTGAAAGTTTTATGGTTTTGGCCCATGTCCTTGATGTATTTGTGGAATTTCTGCTTTTTAAACTGTTCACATTTATTTAAAATTCCACAATGTTTAACTAAAACAAACATTTTTAACCATTATGTGTTTTCACATCTAAAGGTATTGAGCTCCTTTTTAGAGAAAATGTAATTTATCCGGCAAAAAATGTTTTGAAATTTGACGTTTGTTTTGGTCATTGCAATAACTGTTATGCATCTTAACTTCATATGATCTTCCTTGAGTTTCAGTTATGTCACTTAACGCAACAGTGTTTCTTGTTACGGAAATTTTTGAAAGAATAATCTCTGTTTTTGTTCATTTAGGTAGTGTTATGTGGTTCGGTGTAAATATTTTAGTCCTGCCAATTTACGTTGTAAAATGTGACATGAGGTTGCATTTAGATGTGTGAATTTCCATAAAAAATGTAGTTTCTGTAGTATCTTTCGCTTGTTTCAATTAAAATAAAGAAGCCATATGACTACACACAGTGTGGAAAGAGCTTTAATCATTTAAGTTCTCTTTAGTCACACCATCGCATTCACACCAGAGAGAAACCGTATTCCTGCGAAGTGTGTAAAAGGCTTTATTAAATTAAGTTCTCTTCAAAACCACCATCAGATTCGTGCATAATAGAAACTATATCTCTCCTGAAAGTGTATTTCTCAGTAATGTGGAGACTTTGCTTTTTAGTAAATTGTAAAACGATAAGAAGAAATTTACCTGTGAAAAGTCATACCGGTGTCAAGGACCAGAAGGAGAACATGATCATTATTACTACTGAAGACAGTGAAGTCATGTCCTCGTCTATCTGCCACTTATTAGTCAGTCATTGTGGAATCTGGAGCCAGTCCGAATTGACTGTGGAGTAAATCCTGAACATCCTGCAAATCTGCCACAGGGCTGGCAGGGCCACAAGGATTTATTAGAAGTAGCAGCTGTGAATAGAGAGAAGGGTCATCTCATTTATGACTTTCAGATACCTTTTAGTGAAAGTGTTTTTGTTTCACCATGTTGCACAGTTTTTCATACTTTCATGTAATTTCATGGGGAAAACATCTGCTGTAATATATAGAAGGTTTTAGAAGTCACAAACAAAGCCATACTTATCACATTGTTCATAGACAACAGTTAATTAATCATAACTACTCGTATGAACTGAGTCACAGTGAGTTAATGTCTTCATAGACTACCTCTCAATCAAATGAATAACGGTCAAAAACAGGGAATTGATTCCTATGGATTCTTATTCCATTTATTAATATTATTAATATTATTAGTAGTAGTAGTGATAATGATAATAAAAATAATAATATGATTTTGGGTGACACCCTTAGCCGTAGCGACTTACATTTTTATCTTGCTCAAGGGTCCAACAGTGGCAGCTTCGTGCTTCTAGCGCTTGAACCCCAGCCTTCTGGTCAGTATCCCCAAGCCTTAACCACTGAGCCACCACTGCCATTATATGTTATCATTGTTACTATCATCATCATTGATGTTATTCAGATTGTCAGTGCTATATCTATTGATAATTCGTTAATAATGATCTAGATGACTATGATTCTTACAACACAAGTATAGTATTATTGTAGTATGAATATTATTAACATTAATTTATTAATGAGTATAATATTATTGTTTTAAAGTTGTCTGTTGCTACTATTTATCTATAATATTTAATTGTGTTTTCAGTAGCAGATGAAAACACCTCTTCCATGAACTTTTAATATGTGATATTAGCCCAGAGAGGGTTCGGTCCAGTGAGGGTTACTGTTTAACCTAGCACTGTGTCACATACTCTTGTCACCACTGCCCCATGCTATGTCACTGACTGGCCTCTTTCTGCGTAGCAGCATCAGGACTGGAGGCCTGATCCTCATAGCAGGCTGATAAAGTGACTTTTGGTGGAAGAATAAATATGTAATTTTTGAAAATAAAAAAATACATCCTTTCATTAATTTCTTTTCCTCCAAACTTTGTTGCATTGTGCAGAATAACACTGTAATTACCAGATAAGCCTGGGGGGAAATGGGGATGAACTGCAGTTTTGTCAGACCATAACTATACTGGGTCTACTAATTGTATATAATATTATAATGTATGTAAACTTAACAGCAACAATCTCTTAAGTCAAATATGGTAAATTAATAAACCTGTAATATTATGTGATCAAAAATGTGTAACCTGTCTGTAGTCTGTTATTATTATTAGTGTGGTCTTTCTTTTGTTTTATTGTGAGTTAGGCTGCACACAGTGTTTCCAGAAAATTGGTATGAAGTACATGATATTTTTATTTTTAGTCATCCCAAATCCAGCTCTATGTGAACAAGTATGCATTTCCTGCATAATACCTAAAGCTTAACTCTGTACACTTCCTGTGCTAATGCACCACCTAATGTTTAAACACCAACTTGCATGTATACGAATATGATAACCCAAGTAATATTAAATAAACAAAAATTACATCATGGATTCAACACACCGGTGCCTAGTTATTATATGGTATATTATATTTATATTCAATAAATATTTACCAAATGGTGTCTTAAATTTAAAGAACACACACACATGAAATATTTTTAACTTAACTATGAAATTTCCATTACTTAAGTTCTAATTTTAAATAATAAAGCTTTTTAACCAAGTGTGTAAGTTGGTATCTCTTAGAATTAACTAATTCCCTCTTTTCCAGGTAAGTAACAAAGCTACACAACACAAGGCTTTAGAAAAACAAACCTCAATTATTTACTTAATACAAATAGTTATCTCTAATGACCTAAGAAATAGGAAATAAAATATATAAGTTCTTTTAAACCTTTAACACATAATGTCCTTTCAGTAAAATCACAATAACTGAATTGTCCTTTTTTTCAAGAAAACATTCAAAGCTATACCATATATAAATGCACACACAATATTCAATATAACTTGTTCAACCCTTTAATGCAATACCTCAGAAAAGTTATTTTACCACTTTCAAAATCACGCAAACCTTACTTGTGGGCCCACACACACCAAATGTCTGCTAAAACCGGCAATTAAAGTTATCATAAAAAGTGTACAGTTGCAGGCCTGATTCAACGCTTGTGTACGTTGGAGCCCCAAACTAAATGGCCGCTTCACTCGTTGCCGAGCAAAAATAGAATAATAGTAAACCTGAATGAATGATCTCGTCTCTGCCTCCCTCCAGCAGTCACAGGTACAGGTTCAGCAGCAGCATCTCCACACGAACTCCGTTGGTCGGTTGTCTCATCTTTCACCGCCAGAATCACTCGTGAGGCTTAGATGATCACAGCACTGTCCAGGCTCTTCTCTTTCTTCAGTCAGCAGACAAAATGCCTTAAACAATTCAACAGTTCAACTGAGGAAGTCAGACTTAAACTTAAAGACTTCTTCACTGGTAATGAACTAGCGAGCTTTGTCAGAACTCAGAGCCTTCTCCAAGTGGACATACGCCGGGTAGAGGTTTAGGTCCCTCTTCATTTACTCAGTTGTTGTCTAACTCACTCTGGACTTATAATACTATGATTACTTAAAAATACTTAGTCAAATTAAGATCTCAGGACAGCATGATGAGGAAAGGCAAACACGTTTATTCCAAGTTGCAGTTGTTTACAAAACAATTCTGAGAGAGCAGCTGGTCTCAAAGGTCTGATTCCATCAACACCACATCAGAATAAGGCAAAATCCCCTAAGAAAACCAATTCTTTTATACTCTCTGGCGTCTCTAGACACCGTCCCCTTTTAATTTACATATGACTCAGCAATTTTCCTTTAGATTCATGGTTTTAGGCTATTTTGACTCCGCCTACCTTATTTTACATATTTTTCTATTCCCATTATTTTCCTAAATTTCCCTCAATGTGATGTAATGTTTCCTTTTGTGATGTGATTTTGTTCCTCCCCTAATGTGATCTTATACTTCCTGGTGTGACGTTGTCCTATTTATTTTCCACTACCATCTGGCCCGTACTAATCCCAATCTTTTGGATTTTCTGGAGTTTCTCTCTGCCACCTGGTTCCAGTCTAGTTCTCCTGGGCCTCAATCTAGGTCCCCTTATTATCCCTTCCATTCTCCAGTCACCACCCGAGATCAATCTACTCAAACTGTGTCTGAGACCCAAGATCAGTCTACTCAGGTGCGCTATTGGTGTTTTTCTCCACGGCCAGAGTCTCCTCCAGTTCTCCATTCCTTCCACTTCAATCCCTGGAATATTCCTCTCCCGAAGCATCTCCCGAGGTCTATTCCCCAAGCTCCCCCATGAAATATTATCCCCATAATTCTGATTCTGAATATACACCTACTTCTCCTGCTAATGAGGATGCTCCTTCTTCTACCAGTGATGATGGTGTGAATTTTTATTAGCCAGGGTCAGTTTTCCATACCAAGCAATGATACAGAACATAAAAACAGATTCAATAAAACTTCTATAAAAGAGGGTCATCATTTCTGAGCGGACATTAAAAGAGTTCATTTTCCTTAAAAAGTAGAGTTGTTGCTGGACTTTTTTCGTTATAGAAGCAACATGAACATCGAAGTGTAATTTGCTGTCAACAACCAGTCCCAGGTATTTATAGCTATTCACTAGCTCAATATCTGCACCTTTGATGCAAGTCAGTACAGGGCAAGAACTTGACTTTCTAAAACTGATTAACATGTCCTTTGTTTTGGACACATTCAGTTAAAGTAAGTACTCATCACACCAAGATACAAAGTCATCCACAACAGGCTCATGAAGCAGCTCATCCCCCTGAAGAAGACTAACAATGACAGAGTCATCTGCAAATTTAATAATGTGTCTATTTGCATAATTGCTGCAGCAGACATTTGTGTACAGGATGTATAAGAGGGGAGAGACAGCATCCTTGAGGAGATCCAGAGGAGTACTGCAGCTGATTTGAAAAGCAGCCATTTACCCTTACGCACTGGGATCGACCAGTCAAGAAGTCCAGAATCCAGCCCACAAGATTAAAATCCAGGTTAAAAAGACTAATTAGCTTTTCTGCTAAAAGATGTGGCTGAATAGTATTAAAAGCAGATAAAAAATCTACAAACAACAGTCTGGCCTGAGCTTTTGAACCCTCGAGATGGCAGTAGTGTCCTCCACACCTCTACCAGGCCTATAGGCGAACTGAAGGGGATCCAGTAATTCCTCAATTTGAGATAACACATGATTTTTAATGAGTCTCTCCAGCGTCTTCATTACTAAGGATGTCAGAGCTACAGGCCTGAAATCATTTAATGTTGAAGGATTTTTTGTCTTTGCGACAGGGACAATGTTGGATGTTTTCCATAACTTAGGGACCTTTTGTTATTGAAGGGACAATGTGAAAATAAAATGGAAAATATTACACAGTTGTCCAGCACAAGTTGCAAGAACATAGCCACAAATGTTGTCAGGTCCAGGGCTGTTCATTTTTTTGGTCTGTTTCAAGTGTTTTTCCACACTTTTGACGTCCAAAACAACAGCAGGAGGGGCTCTGGTAATTTTCTTTTGTGTTCACTGTATCAATGAAGTCATGATTATCAAATCTTACATAGAAACAGTTTAACTTGTCAGCCAACTGTTTGTCAGAATTAAAAACGGCCAGGACAATGTCCCTATGACCACTATTAGTACACCCAGTCATAAGTTTCTAGCCATTCCAGGCCTCTTTTAAGTTATTACTGCATAACTCAGATTCAACCTTGTCTCTGTACTTAAGTTTGGCCTTTCTAATTTCAGACCGAATCTACTTCTTAGTTTCTTTAACCTCAGCCACATTACCCTCCTTAAAAGCATTTTTCCTTTTGTGAATCAGGCCCTTAAGTGCTGATGATGCCCAAGGTTTGTTATTAGGGAAAAGTTAGTCACAACCTTAGTTGGAATAATGTTGTCTCTACAAAAGGTGATGTGGCTACATACAACATCAGTCAGTTCATCTATATTGTCCGAGGAGTCTTTAAATACTGACCAATCAATACAATCAAAACACCAGTGAAAGGCAAAAGAGGACTCCTCATTCCAAAGCATCACCTGTCTCTTGCACACCTTCTCCCTCCTCAGCACAGATTTATAGACTGGATACAAGTGCACCATATTGTGGTGTAGAGGATCCCAGGGCAGGACCCGCCACTGACTTATATGCTCCCTTTATGGAGCCATAGCAAAGGTCCAGAGTTTTCTCATAACGTGTTAACATAATTAACAATTAACATAATGATAAAAACTATTCAGCGTTTTCTTTAAATTACAATGATTAAAATCTCCTAAGATTATATTGGGGGCATCGGGGGACTTTAATTGGAGAGAATGAATCATTCTGAAAATGGTATTGGCTGCAACTTCTGCGTTTGCTTGGGATGTACGTAGACCGTAGTGACGTACACACGGGGAAATTCCCTCGGGAGGTAGAAAGGTCTCAGTGACACTGACAGGAGCTCAATGTTTGACTTCAGTTAATGTACAGTCACAGACCACCACCCAGTTTTTTGTGTGTCGCCTCACTGTCCCGATCCAGCTGGATTGGGGCTCCGAAGCCAGTTATATCCAGGAAAGCGTCGGAATCTGAGGCGGAAAGCCACGTTTCAGTAAATGCCAATAGACAAGCATCTTGGTAATCTCGCTGATGAGTAACACATCCATGTAATTCGTTGATTTTATTCCTCAATGACTGAACGTTGCCGAGAATAATAGAAGGCAGGGGAATATGGTTGTTCTGGAGTTGCTTCCATAGTCGCTGACGCACTCCACCTTTCTTTCCCCTTTTCCTTTTGTAAATCACTTTCTGGTCTGATAGTCTGATCACATAGTCACTCCATATCTCCGGACATATATTGAATATCTGCGATGAAAGGAATCAGGGTCCAGGGTCTGGTGAGTCCATTTTTGATTTAAAAGAAATTTGTAAGTGTACCGAATTGTTTGTGAATGCAGGTGACTCCAAGCAAAGCTCATGGATAAGATAAATAAAAGCAAACAAAATTAAATCTCCATCTCTCCCAGCAACCGCACAACAGAAGATGAACATAAGAAAAAAATTCCTTAAAGATTTAGCCCGTGAAACATGACAGTAGGCCACAAACAGACAAACACTCAGCCGCTCAACACAAGGACGAGGAACCTGCTGCCGGTCGCCACATGAGCAGCGCCCTCTCTGAACATAGTGCAAAACGCTCATTTACTTATACATACTTTATAATTAAAAGTGTTTAATGCAGGTGGGATTAAGGATTTTCACTGCTAGAGATTCACTTTCTGTCATTTGCTTCAGGTTCAGGTCAGAAGACAGTAATCAAAGATGTCTTGTACGGTGTTGTTTACAAACAATTTAAATTTTTATTTGTCACGTACAAAATCATAAACTGTACAATATGTAGTGAAATTCTTGTTATGACTAACCTAAAATTTGAGAAATAAAACCTATCAATATCAAATAGAAAATAACAAAATCTATCACTATTTAAGGGACTTTATAGTTAAAGTCAATATAAAAATCAAAAAATTTTAAAAATGAAAATAAAGAATATATAAAATTAAATAGAAATATATAAAATGAAGTATAAATGCAGAATAAATGCAATAAGATGAAATGCAAATGTAAATAAAAATATAAATGCAGTGGCAATTTTACAGTAACACTATGTAAAGTTTCATGTTTCTGTAAGTGTAAAGTGACAAGTGACTGTGTGCAACCATAAGCTGAGGTGGAATGTAATGTTTATGTGTAGGGTAGAGTCTACAAAGTCCAGGTACTAGTGTTTTGGTTCAGGGCCTGAACGGCCTGCAAGAAGCTCCTCCTCATTCACTCAGTGTTTGCTTTTAAGGAACGGAAACAATTCCCTGACCGCAACAGAGAGAAGAGTCCATTGTTGGGAATGGTTGAGGTCCTTCGTTATCTTCCTGGTCTTGGTCCAGCACTGCTTGCTGTATACAGTGTCTAGGTCAGGAAGCTCAATACAGATGGTAGACGTGGTTGCCCAACCATACCACCTGTGATCTACCTGTCTGGAAGTTGGAGATCCAGCGACACAGGGATGGGCTGAGGCCCAGTATCTCTATCTTAGTGGTGAGTATGGAGGGGATTATGGTGTTAAACACTGAACTGTAGTCAACAAACAATATTTTCACATAATTACCCTTTTCGCTGTCCAGATGGCTCAGGACTGTGTGATGGAGGTGTGCGATGGCGTCCTCAGTAGATCGGTTGGAAGGGTATGCAAACTGTAGCGGATCCAGGGTGGCCAGTAGGTGTCCATAAGTGCACATAGCACCAGGACACCCTAGGCCGCCATTCAGTGATCGACTTTGTAGTCGTGTCATCGGACTTGCAGCCGCATATTCTGGACACTCGGGTGAAGAGAGGAGCTGAGCTGTCAACCGATCACCACCTGGTAGTGAGCTGGCTTAGATGGCGGAGGAGGCTGCCTTCCAGACCTGGGAGACCCAAGCATGTAGTTACCGTCTCCTGTTAACAGGCTGAGCCTCCTGTCAGAAGGGCCTTCAACTCCCACCTCCGGCAGAGCTACCACCACATCCCAATGGAGGCCGGGGACATAGAGTCCAAATGGGCCATGTTCCGTGACTCATCGTGGAAGGTCATCGGTGCCTGTAGTGGAGGCAACCCCTGAACCAGGTGTTGGACACCTGTTGTGAGGGGAGCTGTCAAGCTGAAGAAGGAGGCCTATCAGGTCCTTTTGGCCTGTGGGACTCCCGAGACAGCAGACGGGTACCAACAGGTCAAACGTGCTGCAACCCGGGCTGTTGCTGATGCAAGTGCCTGGAAAAAGACTATTGGTTGACCTCGAAAAGGTTCTGGACCACCATCCTGCGTCTCAGGAGAGGAAAACAGTACTCCACAAACACTGTTTACAGTGGAAGTGAAGGGCTGCTCACCTCAACTGGGGATGTCAGTGGGGGTGGAAGGAATACTTCAAGGACCTCCTCAATCCCACCAACACGCCCTCTGTGGAAGAGCCTGGGGGGTCTGCCTATCACTGGAGCTGAGGTCACCGAGGTAGTTAAAAATCTCCTCGGTGGCCGGGCTCCGGGGTGGATGAGATCCACCCAGAATACCTCAAGGCTCAGGATGTGGTAGGACTGTCTTGGTTGACTCGTCTCTACAACATTGCGTGATTATCGGGGGCCGTACCTCTGGATTGGCAAACCGGGGTAGTAGTTCCTCTTTTTAAGAAAGAGGGTGTGTTCCAACTATCATGGAATCAAGCTCCTCAGCCCACCCGGAAAAGTCTATTCAGGAGTACTGGAGAGGAGGATCCGGCCGATAGTTGAACCTCGGATTCAGGAGGAACAATGGGGTTTTCATCTTGGCAAGGCAAAGCTCTCAATTTAATAGCCAATTTACGTTCCTACCCTCAACTATGGTCACGAGCTTTGGGTAGTGACTAAAAGGACGAGATTGCGAATACAAGTGGCTGAAATAAGCTTCCTTCACATGGTAGCAGGTTTTTCCCTTAGATATAAGGTGAGAAGTTCTGTCATCCGGGAGGAACTTGGAGTAGAACTGCTGCTCCTTCGCGATGAGAGGAGCCAGTTGAGGTGGCTCGGGCATCTGATTAGAATGCCTCCCAAACGCCTCCCTGGTGTGGTGTTTCGGGCATGTCCAACCGTGACCCGACTCTGGAAGAAATGGAAGATGATGATAGTATTCCTCCAGCTTCAGGTTATATTTATTTGTCTTATATTCAGGTTATATTTATTTGCCCGTATTTGTCTGTTTGATGAATTTGCGGTGACTGTATCTGACCTTCTTGTATTCCTCTGCGTCCCCTGAGTTGAATGCTGTGAAGCAATCATGTAGCATTGACAGCACATCCCAATTGATCCAAGTTTTATTATTGGGATAGGTCCTGCTGTTATGGTTTGTAACCAGAGGTGGGGTTGAACCCAAAAGCACACTCGGAGGTGAGATGGAAATTTAAAGGCTTTTTATTGAAGATGGAGGGGAAGCAGAGGGAACCAGGGACCCGGGGGGGTGAGGAAGGGATCCGTGTAGATGGGGCAGAAGCATTAAATGACCAATCGCGGAAGAGTGTCTGTCCACGTAGCAGAGATGGGTCGGAAGTACTGAACGAGCGACCCCAGAAGAGAGTGTGTTCGCGTAGAAGAGATGAGGCGGAAGCGCTGGGGCTCGAGTAGGCACTGAAAAGAAGCACAAAACAACAGTCATTAACAACGGGACTGACAACAACTAAAACCTGAGTAGTGACAAACGTTCATTAGACTGAGATACCGCGTAAGCTGCGAGAATACTCTGGCACCGGAGGAGCCTCCCAACAGTGCTTAAATGCCGGTGGTGATTGCCGGAGATCCGGAACAGGTGGGCAGGTGTAGATGGAGCCCCAAACTGCCAGAAACCGCCCCATCTCTGTGAAAACAACACAAAAGTGACACCACGCAAGAAAACATAGGCAAAACTAATGCACCCATGCACACAATCACCACACCTGCACTGCTTTGTTGGAGTGACGCTCTCAATGCATGTGCTAATGTAGCCGATTACAGCTGCAGCATACTCCTGTCAAGTTCACAGTAGACTCTTTTCTGGCAGCAGCAGCTTAAACCACATCCCAGTTCAAAGCACTCCTGATGCACATACTTCACCATACTTCAGTCAGTCCTAAAACATACCAATGGTTTTGCCTACTAGGTGGCCACTTTAGGAGTTGTCTGTATGCTGGATATAGGAATATCGTGATGTGATCAGACTGTATTATTGTGGCCAGGGTACAGCCTTGTCCAGTGTCCGTAACATTGCCTTACCCTTGGACAAGCGTGTTGTTTCTTCTAATGAGTCTGATGCTTGCTGAGTCTGGCATGCTGTCCGTTTATCTCACACTAGGTGTTAGTCCTGCTTCTCAGCTCGTGCATCTTTTTCTATAGTGATTGTGTATTCGCTAGCAGCAAGCTGGGTAGCGGTGGTCGTGTGCCTTTAGCCTAGCATGTAGCCTTCCCTCTTATCTCAATGCCTTTGGCTGCTCTGCTCATTTGAGGCCACTGCTGTTGTGTTTGGCTGGTCAGAATTGGCCGGGTCCATAATCAGGAGAAAAAGTGTAGGGAAAAAGTCCAGCAAGCGGTGTTTAAAGGACTTGTGCCAATAAGTATCAAATATCAAGAATTAGTCACTAATTGGTGCAAAAATATTTATTGTCATATCCTTCCATGCTTTAGTAGGGAATTACAAACCGTGATATCCGTGGCCCCGACTGAAGTCCGGGGTATTGAGTTACCAGTCACATGACCAAATGACAACCAAGTGAGTGCATGTGTGACAGTGATATGGACATCTGCGAGGGTTAAAGTAAAGCCAATGGCACATCCAGGTAACTCATGGATTTCTTTTATACATTTTATTCTTACATAAATATGTTGTGTTTTTGGATGGACTTGAAAACATGACTGAATGATGTAGCCTGCGTGTTACAGTCTTGCAAAAATATGTTGTATAATGTTGCAATAATAATCACAGAAGTGTAAAACGGGAACTTAATCCTGTTTTGAATTTACTGATATTTTTGTCATATTAATATTGTCATATTTAATATTTATATATATATATATATATATATATATATATATATATATATATATATAAATATATATATATATATATATATATATAT
>JAOUQZ010053443.1:8627-22469 GCA_028564935.1 Neosilurus hyrtlii
GAGCATGATGTCAGATCCTGATCATCTTTCTCGCTATCCCACCAGAGAATATAAATGACTGTTTTTTTTTTTTTAATAATATGTCAATACATGTTATTAGATGCAGTTGCTAAGCCCAGATCTGTTTAGATCATCCAAGCATCATCTGTTGGGTAGCTGGTAGCCTTGACCATCGAGTATATTACAGAGACACACTAGGTTACCCCTTTTGCGAAGGCCAAATCAATATTTCTTGACCATCTACACAAACATATGGGGTACAGGGTTAAATACAATAAAGCTTAGTGAAATATAGAATGTTGTTCAATTATTATTGGCGTTGTATCAACAAAAGAATCTTTCTTCATTTTTCATATACCCATTACACACCTACTGCATTATGGGTAGGAACATACAGTAGACCTAAGAACAAAGACTAATATTTTGCTAAAAGTTGAAGCCGTTCTTGCATTATTTCTTTAGGTCATGTCAAATAATTTGGCATGGTGGTGTAGTGGATAGCAAATCTGTCTCACAACAAGGTGGTCCTGGGTCCAAGTCTCACGCTTGGAGTTTGCATGCGCTCCCCGTGCATGTGTGGGTTTCCCACAGTCCAAAAACATGCACATTAGTCTAATTGGCTGTTCCAGATTGCCCCTAGGTGTGTTTTGGACAGCTTTTGCCCAGAGACGGTTGAGATGGGCTCCAGCCTCACCGCGACCCTAGTAGGATTAAATGGTTTGAATGGTTTGAATGGACAATGAATGAGTTTATATCGTGACAGCAAATCTAAACTTGCTGTTCTTAGGAAGAATTACAGGCTCGTCTGGATATACGTATTTTGTTTAAATATGCCAACATCTAATCTCTTTAATTATATTTCCTGTATTTATTACCCAGCATGCTTGCTGTTATATGCAGGAAATTTACAGAAATTTATTTGGTAAATGCTTTTTTCTCATCCAAAGTGACATAAGGCTGAAAAACAAACCAAAAAACCCCAAAAATTTACAGTTTTCTATATGAAAAAATAAGGTTTCATCTCACAGTCTTTCAGATATTATCTTTTGAATCCAAATTTACTTCACTGCATTGCCTGTCAGAAGCTGGATCTCTGCTTACACAGAGGTTGCTGACATTGGGCAAATCAGATTGCCAGAGGCTTATTTTTCGAAGGACATTAAGTACAAGCTAAGGAAACTGAAGAAGAAAGAACGCAGTAGCAAAATAACAGTGTGGCTTTGAAAGCACAGGCGAGAACAGCTGCTGTGTTTCTAACCATTTATTAAGATTCTCATGTTTCCACTACAAGTGATGAGCGTATGGCTCATTAAAGAATTCACACCACATGTAAAGATGAGTAAAACTGATTCTGTACTGCAGATAAGAAAAACAAATCTGTAATTTATTTTTTTAAAGAAATTTCCCCTATGAAGTTTTAGATGAAACCATTTTGTGCTGCCACATGATTAGAGTGATAAAGAATGCAGTATTTATTACCTGGTTTTGAATTTCCTGTCATCTAATGAATCAGAGGATCCAATGTCAATGTTTCATTTTAAGCCCTGGATGTAAGCAATCCTTTGCTTTCTTAAAAATAGGTTGTCGCTCAATGAGCTTTCCCAGTAATAGTTAATAGATCTCGGAAATGACGGAGCAAAATCTCGACCACAGTTAAATATATCTGTCATGTAGATATGCAAAGATGCGCAAAGATGCAGAATGTATATAAAAGTGTGTTTTATTATAACCCTGACTAACATATCCAAAAACACAGTCCAAGTTCAAGGTCAGGCAGGCACAGGTCAGACGATCAGGCAAAAACACAGGCTAGGCAGAGATCAGGAATCGGCAGGCAGATACAGGTCATACACAAGAAATTCAAATACACAGAATGAAGGCGTGGCAAGTACTTAAACACAGTAACAATGCCTCACCCCATGTTATAGTTTGTGCGTGTATATCTAGTCCTTTTCATTATGCGTTGGATTGTTTGTACATGTGGTGCAATCAGCTGTGCCTGTGCGCTGCTCACTGAGCCTCCTGGAGTGTACGGTAGGTGCACTGTACTTCTTTCACCTCGGAGACCCAGAAGTAGCTGCTATGCTGTTAAAGGAGCCAATTAGGGAGACACCACCTTTACAGTGGAAAATTTGGAATGCAATTTATAAAAATCCTTTTTTAGATTTTGCAGGGTCTCTTTATTGAAAACACTGAATAGATTTTTCAGTGACTTTCTGCTAAGCATTTTAAAAGGTTTAGAACTGCACAACATACAGTAGGCAAATAGAATTAGATTAGCAAAAAAATCGCTAACGTCATTATTATTATTATTATTACTATTATTATTATTATTATTATTATTGTTGGGGACACAATGACTAAGTGGTTAGCACGTCCACTTCACAGCAAGAAGGTTCTCCCTATGCTTGCATGGGTTTCCTCCAGGTACACCGGTTTCCTCCCACAGTAAAAAACATGCACAGTAGGCTAAATGGCTGTTCCAAATCGCTCCTAGGTGTGAGATTGAGTGTGAATGGTTGTGTGTGTTGACCCTGCGATGGCCTGGCGAGCGGTCCGGGGTGTACCCCGCCCTTGCCCAGAGTCGGCTAGGGCCCTAGCTGCAACCCTAATTAGGCTTAAGTGGCTTAGAAAATGAATGAATAAATGAATGAATGATTATTATTATTATTATCATTATTATTATCCATCCATGATCCATTCTGATTATCCGTTAAGGTAATGGGAGAAGCTGGAGGCGATTCCAGCAAACTTTGGATGAGAGGTACACGGTACACTTCCATGGTACACCCTGAACAGTTTGCCAATCTATGGCAGGGCTAACACAACAACCAACCATTCACAGTCATATTCACAGCTATAAGCAATTCAGAGAATTCATTTGAACAAATGTACATGTTTATGGACAGTAGGAGGAACCAGATCACCCAGAGAAACCGTAAACAGGCAGGCAGAGAGAGTACATGAAAACATCTAACAGAAAGTCCCCAGCTGGCCACAAGATTCAATCCCTTCCTAATATACAGCACTTACGGCCAATACCTCCCATTAGACATGTTTTCCCTATCACATGGCAGCTATGAACTATGAAGGGTGAGGGTTGCCATGTGTTTCCTCACAGCCATGATTCCAAATCATCACACATTTTCGAACTGCTACTCATGCAAGAGGTGGGGTAACAAGCCCAGAGGAAAACATTGTCTGCCCACCTCTGTATGCATAAACTCACAGACACCTTTTCCTAGCTTCGCTATGACTGACAAGGAAGTGAGGACATGCATCACGTCCCTCCCTGAGAACTGGCCAATGAGCTTTCTTGGTCTCCCGTCCGCGCATAGCTGTGGCACTACCCAGAATTCGAGCCTTCAAATCAAACGTTTCTGTTACCCCAGTTTCAAATGCTTTTTTCTCTTTCTTATTTCAATTTTCACTTTTTATTTTGTTTCTGACTTTCCTCACCCTTTTCTTTTTCCACCTTCTCTCAGGGAGAACGTGCGACTCCATGCAGAAGGGCTGAGATTCAAACCCTGAAACTTCTCTGTGAGAGGAAAAATTGCAAACTACTGAGCCTCTTTCATTCTTTCACATGCGTTCTCTCATTGAAATCCTTTCTTCTATGTCTCTCATTGTGGCATCATCAGCATTCTAACCTGTGATCTTCAGATAATAAGGCGAATGATTTTCTGTTGCATCAGCAGCCCTGACTACTCCTCCTCTTATTAACATGACTAGCAGTTTTTAAAATAGAATAAAATAACACTGTAGGAATCCATGAGACTATCAAGCTGAAATATAAGTATATACATATTGGGGCCAGCTGTAGTCTAATGGTTAGAGGAGCTGGTGTTGGACAGAAAAATTGCTGGTTTGATAACCTAACCTGCAGGAAAAATGGATAGGCAGCACCTTCCCCTTCCTCCACCCTCACGGCTGATGTGCCCTACATGTGCCCTAACTGCTCTGTGGGCGCTGCAATGTGGCTGCCCACTGCTCAGAATATATATTATATATTTAAACACATGCACAGAAAGAGAGAGAGAGTGAAAGAGAATCTCTGTGATTCTTTATACGGTTACAAATTTCTAAAAAGGTTCTACTTCAACTTCATTTTGTGTGAGCAATATAGCATTAGAGAGAATATAAAGCATGATCAGTGATTCAACTAAGCCTTACACAGCTCGCTGAACATCTCTGCATGGTGAATTACTTTGCATTTTTCTGCTTTTCCATCAACATTGCAGGAGTTTTGCCAGAATATAATAAAATTACTGTCAAATCACTGTCCTGTAGGGAGCAGGGAGCCATATCAGGGTAACCGGTTTGTCATGAAGCAGGAGCGGAGTAATGAAAAGGGTCGTCTCTGCGGAGCTAAGCTATCCTTCTGTGAAACCACGTAATCACATACTGTGTCTGCGGATCAGTAGAGGATTGTGATTATAAGAATATAATAATATTTGGAGGAATGCAATGTGAGGTACTTGACATTTTGTTTTAAAAAAAAAAACCTGATATAACTGAGCTGAGCTTATTTCAAGGCGGACTGCATCCCATTCTGATATGAGCTTAACATTTCATTTACTCTCAAAGTAAATACCTAAGGGGCGGCACGGCATGGTGGCGTAGTGGTTAGCACATCCGCCTCACAGAAAGAAAGTTCTGTGTTCGAGTCCCAGGCTCAGCTGTTTCCATGTGGAGTTTGCGTCCTTTCTCTGTGCTCTTGTGAGTTTCCTATGGGTACTCTGGTTTTCTCCCACAGTCCAAAGACATGCATGATTTTCAGTACAAGCTTCCAATACACCCCATTGTACACAATGTACAGGCACACGCCATTACCTCTGTACTACAGCCACTTCAGTATTTCCTTTCAGTATTTTTGTATTTATCCTTCTGTGTGTGTGTGTGTGTGTGTGTGTGTGTGTGTATATATATATATATATATATATATGCACACACACACACACACAAACATATAATATATATATATATATATATATACATAAAACTTCTTTTAGTTTATAATTTTATTTCTTTATTATTTAGTTCTATTCATAGTCTAAATGTTCTTTATGTACAATATTTGTTTCTTATCTGCAATATTGAGGGCATCATTACCTTTAAACTTTATATTAAGCAGCATGTGAGAACCAGGAAATGAAACTTTTGCTTTTCCTTTGGGTTTCATTGTATCCATCTTGTTTAATAAATCTGCTTAAAATTCTTGAAAAAATTTTTTTGAGCAAAATATTTCTATTCAAGCTCCTAAAAAACACTTTAATCATGAGGTCATGAGACATGTCTTGCTGCTCAATGCCAAATCAAATGTCTTCATTCAACTCTCTGTAAACACCAAAACAAAAACACAAATCATCCTGTGTGATCTTTACAAATGCAGAGGATGGACTGGTAAGGTCCTTGTCTTGCAGTCAAACTCTCCCTATAGATATATTAAAGCTGCTTTCATGTATGGAAGCCCACTTGCACTTGTTTGTGCCATTACCAGCCACCAGATGGCAGCAGAGTTCTAAGTATATAAACCTAAATCCATGAACCTTCAGTGGTACTTCAGACATAAATTAGTCCTATACTTAAAACCACACTATTCCTAATTGTGTTATTGAAGTATTCGTGTAATAAACCCAAACACTATTTAGTCACAGCACATTTTCCTTAATTCAGACCATGAAACCTACATATCAAATAAATCTCAGCAAATAATGACTCAGACTGTAGAAGTGGTGTTCATATGTGGTTATAAGCCCTACATAAGCAACTCTAGCAGATTAATCATTCACATCTTGCAAAGTAGCTGTGATAGAAAGAAGGAAAGAAAGAACAAAAGAAAGCACTATTTTTAATCAGTGAGGTGGTTGCTTGCGCCGATATTTAATAATAATTAAATAAAGGTTGGGATACGCGTTGTATAATATGACATTTCGTAAGGCCTGATGGACCAGAGGATCGATCAGGTACAGAACTCAGACTTACAATACTAATAGCCCGGAGCCAAGAATTTGAGGTTCACTGATTCCATTTTTCATTTTTCACTTTAATAATAGCACAAGCTGTTAACTTTACTGAGTCTCGGCACTTTTGCATGTCATACTGTAGAGCATCACTGATTTTTAATTCCTTGCATGAGAAGTCTTTTTATTTCTGTGGAACTAAAGGCTCACTCGTAAGTGAGCTTAGGCTAACTAGTAAGTCACATTTTGTTTGCGTGGACCATTTCCTTGTGCTACTGTATTAGTTTTATGACAGACCCAGAAAAAGGGTGACGTTTTTAAATTGAAACTGTAATGTCTGAAGTAATATCCCTTATTTATAGCAGGTTGGAGTGTATACATGTGATTAAAGTTGAGAGAATGTGCTGAGACTGTAGGGATGTACTACATATACAACATTACTGGCATTCCATGCAAGTGTAGGGCATGGCAGGTTGTGTCATGTCACAACTATAACTTCTGAATCATATTAAAGAGTGCATGAAGATAATCAAATCCATCTGTCTAAAAGGTGAACCAGAGGACAATGACCCTACTCCCTCAAGGAATGCCTTAAAAACAGGAAACGGTTGGTTATAGAATGCTGTAGTCATAGCAAAGAATTCAGTGTGGTCAGTGTCAGCAAGCCAATGTTTGACGATGGCCTAGTGGTTAGCACGTCCGCCTCACGGCATGAAAGTCCTGGGTTTGAGTCCTGGGATCAAGAATTTCCGTGTGGAGTTAGCAGGCTTGCATGGGTTTCCTCTGGGGACTCCGGTTTCCTCCCACAGTCCAAAGACATGCACATTAGGCTAATTTGCAAATTGCCCCTAGGAGTGAATTCAAAGAATTTCAATGAGACGCACTTATTTTTTCACATGACTGCATATATTCATAAGATTGAGCTTTTTTTTCCCAACAAAAAAATGAGCTAATTAGAGCATTTATTATGTAACGACCTTATCATGAACAGCATTTACTTCTTAATGAGATTATCATGCACAAATCAGGTACCTATGTTATTAGCACCTTAATTATGAGCTCGATTCCTGTCAGTCTGCTGGCGATAATGAAGGTGATTTAATTAATCCAGTTCGTCTTCATCACCTGGGTGAGTGTGAGGGTTAGCGTCTGCTCTAAATTAACTCCTGTGCTAGGGATCAAACTTTGTACTAAACGCCAGAGCCTGGGACTCAAACCCAGGGCTTTTGTGCTGTGAGGCGGACATGTTACCCACTACACCACTGTGCTGCCACAATAACAACAACACAACAACAACAAAACATATCCACTGAATGATAGTTCTCTGATGACTTTGATTCTGGAGATTGCCAGAATAATTTAAGTTGAGAGCAGTGGTACAGTAACTCAAATGCCAACTCAACATGTAAAATCATAAGACAAATGGACTACCGCTAGATTAAAGACCAGACACCACAATGGATTCCATTCCTATTAATCAAGAACAGGAAGCTGGAGCTATAGTAGGGCTCAGGCTCAGCAAAACTGAAAAAACACTATCTGCTCTGATGAACCTTGAATTTTGCTGCAACATGCAGACAAGAGCGTCACTAGAGAACTGTGACCCTCCAGCACCGAACCAGGCAGAAGTCGCAGGGCCTTATTTTTAGATCAAACTGATTAAACATGATTAACCTAAACAGCATGAAATAAGTGGAGGTGAACAAGCCAATCAAAAACCAGCAATCATGGCGTTTCTAGAAATAGCGAATGAGTTGATAGCTTGAATTCTGGTCTCTAGCAGGAATTCACTAATATCTGTATATGACAATAAAACTTGAAATTTGGAATTTATAAAAACAATTTTATAATTGTAAAAAGGTGCATCACAGTGGTGTAGTGGTTAGCATATACGCTTCACAGCAAGAAGGTCTGGGGTTGGAGTCCCTGAGGCTTGATGAGGGTGTTTCTGAGTGAAGTTTGCATGTTCTTGCCGTGCTTGTGTTGGCTTCCTCTGGGTACTCCGGTTTCCTCCAACAGTCAAAACACATGCACTTTAGGCCTACTGGCTGTTCCAAATTGCTCCTAGGTGTGAGTATAAGTGTGCATGGTTGTGTGTGTTGGCCATGCGGTGGTCTGGAGAGCTGTTCAGGGTGTACCCTACCTTCGCCCAGTGTTGGCTCAGATAGGATCCAGTCTCCCCACGGCGCTATATATGCTATGCTATAATCAATATTTCAAAATACATCCCTGGGATCCAAACTTGACAGGTTTGGTGGTATCTATAATATGATTCCACAGAAACAACCAGACTTGTATCAGAAGTTCAGGCTGCTGCTGCTGGTATAAAGCTTAAGGATGGATTTCCTGTTGGTTGGTTGAGTCCCTAAATACCAGTTGAGCTTTGTTTAAAGCCACAGCACCTTTTTTCTCATTGCTGCTGACCTCATGCATCCCTTCATGGCAGCAATTTAGCTTTATTAAAATGGCTACTTCCAGCATAATAAAGTGTTATGTCACAAAGCATGCGTCTCCACCTGATTCCATAAACATGAGTTCAGTGAGAATGAGCTCCGTGTACTTCAGTGTCCTTTCCAGTCACCTGATCTGAATCTAATTGAGCACTTTGGTGATCGGAGATAAACAGCATGAAGGTGCTGTTGACATATCTGCATAAATTATGTGCTGGAATGATGATGACATGTTAACATGGACCAGAATCGCAATAAAACGCTTCCTACACATTGGAGAATTCATGTTATAATAAACTGAGTCTGTTCTGAGACAAAGCCACAACTTAGACAGTAGAAGAAAGGTGATGCTACTTCAGTGGCCTGTGACTGTAAACATAAAAAGTGATTTGGTGATACTTGGTTTAAATTAATTATTTAATCACAATTATGGTTTAAAAAAAAGTTATTTCTTTAATTGTTGTTTTGATCCATTCATTCACTTTCTGGACTGCTTTATCCTTTATTAGGGTCACAGGGAGGATGGCGCCTATCTCAGCCGACTCGGTACGAAATGAAGGCGAGGTACACCCTGAACACCTTGCAAGACCTTGTTGTTTTGATATTTTTCATTACTGTAAACTTAATCTTTTGTTTCTTTATATATTGTTTATTCCTTTATTCTTTAACTGAAGTTTTATGCGAACCTTGTTGAGATCTTAGTACAAAGTGAAATTTTATAACAATAATAAAAATTATTATTATTATTTTTTTTATCATTATTATCATGGGGCATCACGGTGGCGTAGTGGTTAGCACGTCTGCCTCACATTAAAGAAAGTGCTGGGTTGATTGTCCTTCCTGTGCTGGCATGGGTTTCCTCAAGGTACTCCAGTTTCCTCCCACAGTCCAAAAATATGCACGTTAGGCTAACTGCCTATTCCAAATTGCCCCTAGGTGTGAGTGTGAATGGTTTTGTGTGTGTGTTGTTTCAGATGAACCCCACAGTGTTGGAGGAGATAGGCTCCAGCTTCCCAGTTAACCTAATGGGAGGATTCAGCAGTTCAGCAGATGAAAGATGAATAATTATTATTATTGTGGTTGTTATTGTTATGCCATGTCATGCCATTTTCTGAATCCTAATTAGGGTCGCGGGGAGGCTGGCGCCCATCTCAGCCGACTCTGAGCGAAGGCAGAGTACACCCCGGACAGCTCGCCAGGCCATCGCAGGGCAGAAACACAGCCTACTCTTCACAAAAATCAGCAATGGTTCTTTTACATGCCTCTCACCATAGGCAGTGAGAGACATGGCCGGCATTTGATAACCCAGTTAGCTGCACTGGGGGGACAGCAGTGAGAACCCGTTGATAGTGGGGCTTGAACCTTGGGACCAGTAATCCAGCACCCTACCACCAGGCCACCGCTGCCCTGTTATTGTTATTGTTATTGTTATTATTATTACTTTTATTATTATTGTTGTTATCATTATTATTATGATTATTGTTGTTGTTGTTGTTATTATTATGCCACTAGGTGGCAGTGTGTGCGTTTCTCATAAGTGACAACAGAACATGATCTACGATTAAATCAAAGTTTTCTAACCTAATCCACTTAAGTTTTATTGCTCTAACACATTTGATTTGACTTCTCAGGTGATTAAAAATGTCAACATTAGTATATTATGGTGTAGAAAACATCAAGCTAATGTGAAGTCCAAGGCCACTGACTAAAAGTGATTAAAGGTCTGTGTGTTTCGGCATAAGTGTGACGTGTGGACAATGACGAGAGTCTCTGCTGCTTTCCCCTCTGTCCCACTCTTCCGCTGAGCCTCGATAGCCACGTAGACCCCTTGTTACCATGGAGACCTGAGAGCTGAGGGAAGGATGAGCAAAGGCCTACTATTACAGATGTACATGACCAAAAAGATGTACTTCAATACACATACTGTACTTGTGAGGTCCTACTATCGATATAAGTGTTAATGCATAATTAATGCTGTGCAGCACTTGACACCTCTTACCCCAACCCTAACCTCGGGAAGCAGCATAACAAAATTACAGCTTCTTCTTCCTGCCTCTTCTTAATAAACAAAAAAATAAATAAATAAATAAATAAATTTCCTCAGAGGGACAAACCAAACCCAGACACAAGGTCAAACCTGCCAGATATTTCAATTCGTATTCGTATTCCAAACATGCACCTCTCCTTTCCACACACTCATCATCATAGCATCTCCTTCATAGATGTTGCTTCCCAGACGATGGCAGGAAACTCCTCTCTCTTGGCAGGAAGGGTTTTCCCATTATCACCTCCCAGAGCGCCCTCTTCCGCTTTCTTCCCTGCACCATGCCTTCCATGAATAATCTCTCCAGAGCATCATGATTTTTCACATGACCCAAATTTTTTAATAGTTGCTTACACACACTTACACAAGAGCACACTGTGTAAAGAGAGAATGATTTCTGCCAAACAGGCAGCTCAAACACAGCCAACAACAACAACAACAACAAAACAGCTAAAAGAACTGTGGTTAAAGAAACATGTCTGGGTGTCTGGGCAATTTCGTGCAGTGCTGAGTGACTGAAAGCTTTAACAACAAGCTGTTTTCCCACAGGGCGGCACGGTGGCGCAGTGGTTAGCATGTCCGCCTCACAGCAAGAAGGCCTGGGTTCTATTCCTGTGCTTGGGGCGTTTCTGTGTGGAGTTATGTTCTCCCCGTGCTTGTGTGGGTTTCCTCCGGGTACTCCGGTTTCCTCCCACAGTCCAAAAACATGCACAGTAGGCTAATTGGCTTTTCCAAATCACCCCTAGGTGTGAGTGTGAATGGTTATATGAGTGTTGGCCCTACGATGGTCTGGCGAGCTGAACGAGAATCTGAAAATTGTGTTCATTGATACAAGTTCAGTTTATTGTCACACATAAGTGAGTGAGTTTTATTCAGATACTCGCTTAAATGTACGGTATAAAGCTTCAATAAATTACATTCCATCCTTATTGTAATTACGTGTCATGTTTATCTTCTACCACAGAGATTATGGAAAGAAAAAAATTGGAACGTTAATGAATATTAGTATTTTCAGACTTTCCCCTTTTTTCTTTTTGTTGAATACTTAATATATTTTTTATTATATATTGTCGACTAATCGTTCAAACACAGAAACACATATCATAAAACCAAATGATACAGAGTCGACACAGGGGCGCAGTGGTTAGTACACTCGACATACAGCAAGAAGGTCCTGGACTCGATGTGTGTTCTGTGTGGAGTTTGCATGTGAAGCATTGCATGTGGGTTTCCTCCGAGTACTTCAGTTTCCTCCCACAGTCCAAAAACATGCACAGTAGGCTGACTGGCTGTTCCAAATTGCCCCTAGGCGTGAGAGTGAATGTGAAAGGTTGTGTGTGTTGGCGAACAGTACAGGGTGTACCCTGCCTTCACCCTTCACGTCGGCTGAGATAGGCACAGCCTCCCCGCGACCCCATTGGGATTAAGTGGCTTAGAAAAAGAATGAATGAATGAAATGATACAGGAGAAATAATGTGGGTGAAATGAGGAAAAGAAGAAACTGTTTTTTTTCCTGGTACTTCGGTTTCCTCCCACATTCCAAAGACATGCACATTGGGATAATTGGCTGTTCTAAATTGAATCTGAGTGTGAGTTTGAGCATGAATGGTTGTGTGTGTGTGTGTGTGTGTGTGTGTGCGTTGACTCACCATAGGTTTTGCGCAGAGGATTTGTTCCTTCTGCTGATTGTCACCTGAATAGAAGCAGAATGAAAAGTGGTTATTAAATATTAAGGTGGATCTTCTGTAATGCCAACGTTTCTGTCACGGATCCAGATGTGAAAGATAAGAGTGTACACACACACACACACACACACACACACACACACACACACTCAGATTTAACACACTGATTCAATTTCATGGCAAAGCCGTGAGAGGTTCAGGTTCAGGTATCACTTACATTAACACTACATATTAAAAACAACCTGCAAAAATATCCTACACAACAGTCAATACGAGTGTGAGAACAGAAATGTGTTAAAAGGTCAAGAGTTCAATTTCCCATCATGCCACGAGGATCAAATTGAGAAAATTAGTCTGGATGCTTTCTGGATTCAGGGTGGGAGGGGCATATTCAGTATCCGCTGTCAATCACATGACTAGCCAATCATGTGAGTGTTTGTATGTGAAAGATGGTAGACAGCGTGACATGTCTCTAAGGTTTGATGTGACGCCTCATGCGTTGGTTTTTCAGTAATGCACAAACAACCCATTAATAACACACAAACAACCCGATAATAACACACAAGACATCCATTAACACATGAAGAACCTGGTAATAACACATGAACAACCTGTTAATAACACACAAACAATCCATTATTAATGCATATCCAACCCATTAATAACACATGATCAACTCGTTAATAATGCATTAACAATGCACTAATAACACAGGAACAACCTGTTAATAGCACACAAAACACCCATTACCCATGAACAAACCATTATTAACACAGGAACAACCCATTAATAACACACACAAAAAGTTAATAACACAGAATAGACACATTATGACATAAAAACTACCCGTCAACAACATAAGAACAACCTGTTAACAACACAGGAAAGACCTGTCAAAAATACTCCCCAACTCGGCAAGAATGCTTCTGTGTTGAATTTAAATTGCCCCTAGGGGAGAGTGTGAGTCTTAACTGTGGCAGCACAGGTGCATGTTGGTTGCGAGCACAGGCTAAATGAGAAGGTAAACATGGCGACTGTCTATAGCAACAGCAGCATCAAGAGACTCAACTGGATAGAGCTGAACACACACACACACACACACACACGCACACACACACACACGCACACACACACACACACATGCACTGGAACATCAGGTAAATGATTCAAATCTTAAAATTGAGAATAATTGCACGGAATTACGAATGTAAACAATAAATAAGATACACACAGTTTTATGAGCCAGTACAGCAGGTCTGACTGGATAATAATCACTCGCATGACACTTTTGATTCCACATACAACACTATTCACATTCCAGATAAACACAATCGTACACATAACCTCAACCACCCCGACACACACACACACACACACACACACACACACACTCACACACACACACACACACACACACACACACACACACACATCCTTATCCGGGAAAATGAATGAAAGGCTATAACAAAACAGAAAGCAATCTGAAGAAATCAATAAATATTAATCACTCAAACTGCAGTCAGATTTCAAACAAACAGTAATTCATGTTAAATGTAAATAAAGACGAGACTTTTTACCAAAACAATTTTAACAATGAGCCGTGTGAAGTCTCCAGAACATTAAGAGCATCTGATAAAAATTTAACCCTTATATATATATATATATATATATATATACATATATATCTGAACTCTTCAGAT
>JAOUQZ010053509.1:0-22444 GCA_028564935.1 Neosilurus hyrtlii
TATATATATATATATATATATATATATATATATATATATATATATATATATATATATATATATATATATATCTGTATTACATGGAAACACAAGTAAAACAAACTAAAATTCGGTTTTTATGGTTTATTTTTGTAAATAAAGCTTGATGATGACACCACTTGCTCCAAGTGATCATGACAAACTGAGTGAACCATCATTTTGATTCAAGCATTATCCACTTGAGATAATGTCTTTTAATCTCGAGATAACCAACCAATCAGATTGTGCCTTTTTCATACACTTAATGGATATTATTATTCATTTACAATATTTTCTTATTTTTCATTGGTGGAAAGCCATGAAATAATCCTTGGTATTGTTCTACAAGCCAAATGTTTGCGTCAACCCCATTAAATAACCAAATTACTGCATTGTTGCCATCAGATAAGATGAATTATTATTGTAAAGTTAGCATGCACAACATAGTCATGTGACTGTCTCCTTTGAAATTTTTTTTAATGAATAATCAAGGAATTATAGAATTTGGCTTTCTTATAATATGGACAATTATTTAGTCTTGGCGTGTTATATAATATCTCTCTAGTTCATACTTAACCTTGTTCAATAATTACTTATTATCCACCTTGCGAAGTCAGGTTAATGCTTAAATCAAAATATCAGACAAAAACTTATTTGCGATGGTCACTAATTCCGAATTCCTAGAAATTCAACAAATATTGTCCCAAACATATGAAGAAAGCTATGCAATAAAGACTTCATGTTTTCAAAGTAAACACTTTATTTCAACTTGGGATAAGGTTCAAAAGCTGCCATCATGGAGCATGCGTTACCATTGTTTAAAAATATAAAAATAAACCATAAGAAGCTTAAAAATCTCATTTTTGCTTACTTCTCTTATGTCTCTGAGCAGCATACACTAAAACAATTATTAATTTCAGGTATGGTGGATATCGATTGTCACTTTGAAGTTCTGTCTCAGAGACTACTCAGCAATATTCACCTCGCCTTTAGCGAATAAATGTTATATAATTAATGATGGGGATGATGTGAAGTGGCCTATTGTTACAATTGTTACCCCAAGTTGATTATTTTCCTATAATAGCTCAACTCAAAGTATGTTGTTCATTACAGATTACAGAAAACCCTGATAAATTATCAGCACACTAGCATAGCACATGCGGAGATGAGTTTCTTCTAATCAGTAAGTCATGCTGATTTGATCTCCAACTACTGACTGTTGTTGAGCTGAATTAGGATTGTTGCTTAAAGTACTGACTTTATTTATTAACAATGCGGTTGTGGATGTATTTCATTCTAGTCGTTTGCAAGTCTTTGAATTAGTGAGTGCCATTCTGTCCGCTTTCTTGTAATATAATTGGGCGTGATGGTGTTCATCGGAAGCCGAACACAGCCTCCAACCTGAGCGCTTTCACACAGTGCCTCGACGTAACAGATGACATACATGCCACAGTCATAGCTGTTTTGCTGCGAGGGGCAGGCCTCTTCCACAAGGGGCACTTCAGTCTCAGCACCCAGGAACACTTGGAGCTTGGCAGCGATGCGTCGAGCATGCGTGGCATTGCTTCCACTCTGTGAGTCGTAGTGAGAGAAATGACCAGAGTCACGCTGGTATAGTAGAAGGCTCCAGTGTGAGCCACCAGCTGTCTGGTTGGAGTTATCATTGACAGCTAAAAAGACCCAGCGACGAGACACTAGCCTCAGTGGCTCCAAGAAGACAGCCAGCTCCTCCTGACAGGACGCACACTTGATGAACTGGGTGACCTCAGGGCTGATAAAGCACACAGCGTCACCTAGGCTCTTAAATCGCTCTACAGCAAAGTACTCGAAGGTGAAGCCGATCACCTGGTCGTTCAGCCAGTGGGGGCCTTCTAGCAGGGAAACATCCGAGCGCCTCAGCAAGCTGTCCTGATAACTGAGCACAACTGGGTCCATCTCCAAAGATGTGACACCAGGAAGGCGGGGTTACTGGAACACAACAAGCAGATTATGAGATATTGTAGAAGGCTAAGGCTAACCACTGTACATTAAAATGTATCATTTGGTCTCTAAACATTTCTGTAGACCTACACATAATTGTTGTGGAGGTGTTCTTTTTTTCTTTTCTTTTTTGAGAGTTGCAAGCTCAAGCTGCCAGTGGGTACATCCAGCATGCTGACTCACAAATAAATAGGAAGGAATAACAAATGTTTTCGAGACCTAAAATCAGAAATATGGTTTGGACTGTTTAAATTTTTTTAAATAGTTTACAGCACAAGACCTGTTGTAAGAGGAAGTAAGGGCATGAAGTAATGTTGTCGCCTCACAGCTGAGCTCAGGCTCCTTTCAGCTGTGGTTTTACAGGTTTATTATATATACAGCCATGGAAAATATTAAGAGACCATTTTAATGGATTTATTTTTAACAGTGGCAGTTTCTTTTGGGATCTCTTGGTAAACTCTAAATGATGGTGTCCTGTTTAGCCTGTATTCCAACCTAGCAGCCAGTAGATAGATTCTGGATCTACTGTTGCATGACCCTGACCAGGATAAAGATCTTAGTAAAGATCATGAAGGAATAAACACAGATCAAAGGGCCATTAAACCGTATGACTCGTTTCTATGGTAATACTGTACTGTATTATATTGTTAAGTAAATAAAAAGTGCAAATTGAATTTCACTGCAGGGAACTTTGTCTTTTTCCAACCTAAAAATTCTGCATAAGCTGCCAATGTTTTAGAAGATCAGATTTTTGAGACCACTGCATTCGGTAATTACGACACGACTGCAAAAATGTAGCATACTTTTCTTGAAATCAACAGATGATATGAAAATATAGCTACTGGAAAATCCTACAAGCTCCTGGACAAACCTCCACCTCTGCACAACGCTGTTAACTAGTAAGCCTCATGTAAAGGCTTTTTTTTAAGGACAGTAACTTTTTTCCACTCTAAATACCATTAAAAATACATTCCAAACAATAATTTAAAAAATATTTTACCTTACAGATAAAACATTCACGAAAACCTAGCGTCAGTGTGGCTACTAATGCAGCATTAACAGAAGAAACGACTGTCGTAAAAAAATATATAACAGGTTTTACGACAGTTGTGCGGGACAGTTTTGCTCCACGCCCCAGAATGATTACCCCCAACGATTCGCTGTCGTCAAAAGAAGTTATCGTGGTAACCAATCATTTCAGACACTTTCTATAGAGCCCGCCTCCTGTTTTTTTTCTCCACCTCTATTACGAAAATTTCTCCTTTCCCTCACTATGATTCGCTGCTAGTCTGAAAGTAGCCAATCGTAAACGCGGACTTCCCTGCGGTTATGACGTATCGTCCAATCCAGACGTAGGAGGGCGGATTTCTGAGAATGTGGGTGGGAAACAAGAGGAAAACGCGTTTAAGTGGCGGGCACGCGCAAAAACGCACCGTGCGCGCGACTACCCTAAGGATGAGGAGTAGCAGTGATTAGGCGGAGAGGGGAAAAAAACACAGGAGCTGGAGAGGAGGGAACGTAAGAAGCTCGTCATGTTGATATATTAAGTGGCAGGAAAAGGCAGAAGTGGTATGGGTAGTTTGTGGTAAATTAAAAATGACTTTGTGTCAGGGGCCGTTTTGTCAGTTGGAAGTTCGCGCGAGGGAGAATTTGTGAGAGGAGGAAAAAAATCGTTGGGATATTTAAACAGGGGAGTCGCGAGCGCTGCTGATTTCACTGAGGAGGAGGAGGACTAGGACTACTATTACTATCACTATTACTATTACTACTACTTCTACCAGGAATAAAAACAGGATATTTCTCTCCCCCACACTTTGAAAAGGTAAGTGTCTGTGTGAAACTGCGGTGGAAAAGATGTTTAATGGGAAAGAAGTTCATAATTTTTTCCTTTTTTAGTTGTTTAGGGATATTTCTGTCTTGACGCCGTTGAGTTTTTTTCCCTTCATTCATCCCTGTGTGTATCTGAACTCGTCTCTCTCTCTCGTTTCAGTTTCACTTAATTATTCACGAATGTTTTTGTTTATTTGTACAGAAGTACATTGTGTTGGACAGTTAGCCAGGCGGCTACAAACAGTCTGTTTGTTGTTTTATTTGTTAGCTTGTATATTAGCTTGTTGTTGCTTGAAGAGTTGAATTATTCATGAGTGTATTGTTCATATATTTTGATTGGGGTTAACAAAGACATGGCATCACCTAATTGTACACGATATAAACCGACATTAACAGACTGTAAGGCTTTAAAATGAATAGCCCTGTCATGACAGTACTGTATTGGCTTCCTGATTGTAAGGGGTTTTGTATGAGTTGGCACTTTAACTCTGTAAATCAGATGTGATATGTGATTCATGTGATCCTGTGCACATTTACATGTGCCTCCCCCCCTGCACCTTTTTGAGTAAAGTCATCCCAGGATTTTCTGACCCCCCTCTCTTGTATACGTTTCCTACTAACTTGAAATTGATTGGCTGGAATGACTCCTTGGACCAAATCTATGACTCTCCTGGTCCAACATTTTTCTTCAATTCCCAGCCCTTTAGTTCCTGTGTGCAGTTTGTCCATAAAGGAAGTGAAAATTCTCACCCTAATTTCATCTTTTGGATACAGAAATGTTATAAAGGAAACCAAAAATGCTTGAAAGGAGGTAGCAGAAATCATCAGTGTCTCTGGCGAATGTGTGAAGCTAGCACTGTTATGACACTTTTATCCTCATAGGAAATGTATATGAAACATCCAGTTTTTGGCACTAACTACAGCATTATTTAATGTGTTTTATATGACTACTACCACAAAATTATTGAGTAGGCTATACCTACAAGAGAAACAAATGTGAACACAGGGTAAATAGATATAATGTTTTATCCAGAAAGATCTGCTTTAAAATTGTTTCCATAATACTTTAAAGTCGATCCGTTGTTTGTTCTATCGCTTCACGTGAGTGTAAGTTATATAAAAGTGAACGTCACCCTATAAGCCTTGGGTTCTGTTTTAATCTCAGGCATGCTGGGCAGGTTTTTACCTTATTTGGGACATGACTTCTTGACAGGGACAAATGGAGATTTCTGTTCCAGCACATGTTCGTGCTGTGGTATATACTTTAGAGGTGAGCTTTCCTGTCGTGTGTAGTGAAATGTGACTGTGAATAGCTTAACTTTTAATTTTGTTCTGTAAATGTGCTCCATAATCCTGGTTCATCAACCCCTTACTATACCCCTTACAGCCCTGTTCATTTATTATCTATACCATTCTATTGCAGCTCTGACTAGTGGTGGTTTAATTTTTAATCAAAGTGGTGTTTCTGATGTCCAGGCTAAAATTGTAAGTTTAAGGAAAGGTTTCTTTTTTAAAATCTTTTATTTGTTTAAAAAAGTCAATGTTTTTATCGGCAAATCATTACAGTGTCAGTGGACTGAAACAGAAATATAATGGATCCTGGTTTTGTTTCCCTGGTGTAGGTCAAACCCCTTAGGGTCGACGTGTTGTGTGTTTTGAGATGCATTTCAGCTCACCATGGTGTTAACGAGTGATTATCTGAGGTTCTGTAATGCTGCGTTATAAATGAATATAGTTATTGTAAAGTGTTGTTGTTTTAAAGGAATAAAACTCTTCAGGGCCTCATTATTTTTGGGATACAGCCCATTCTGATGTGTTGATATATATACTTATAATGTATAATTAAAGCGTAAGGCACATTGTCCTGTTTGTATTCACTGATTGAGTGACTGTTGTGTAATTTTCTGTGTAGTTCTTGTATTTCTGAGGAGTTATCAAGATTAAGAGACTTCAAGTTAAAGCAAAGTTGAATTTTTGACTGATTGCATGGTACATAGGGGAAGAAGGAAGCACCTGTCTCGTGCCAGTTCTGCTCTGCAGGCACAGGTGATCGGACTGTGTCCAGAGGAATGCTGAGGGTCTCTCTCAGCTGTTTGGATGGACTCAGAGGGCAAGCAGAGGACAACTGCCCTATCCTGATATCCGACACTTGAGAAAGGACAAAACACCCCATGTGCATCCTGATCCACATTTCTTACCAACACTGCTTGCACTTGTCTCACCTTCTGTTGAGAAAAGGGACGTATTCAAGCAGAGGTATTTTAGAGAGTGTTTACCATACTCCATCTCTTTCAGTCCAATTGACCAGGTTTACAGAGATTTATCTCAAAGTTTTTCTCTGTACAGTGTTTGTGTTCGTGTGAGAGTAATAGGTTTAGGATTTACACCGTCTAAAGAAGAAATGCTTTTAGGGAACAAAATCATTTTGAGTATAAAATTACCATTAAATATTAACATGCACCAGAAATAAAAGTTGATGCGTCACCAGATATCTTTAGAGGTACAAATCACTACCTCTGCAAATCGCTACACAACCCCCCCCCCCCCTTTGTAAGTTTGGTTTATTAATTGAAAAAAAAGCTGCACATGACCTTTTACATACTGAAAGAAAAGCTCACTGAGAGGTTTTGTTTAAATTACCAAAAAATAAAGGCTGTTTGGAAAAATGTAACATTATTTTTTATAAATGTTTTACATGTAGTAGATTGAGTCAGTCCAAATCTTATAATAACTCAGCTCTGACAGATGTTTAGTGCACTAATATGTGGGGTTTGGCCCAAACCTGGAGAAGTGTTCTGTCTGGAATGTTATTTCACTCATTGTTTTGTATGAGTGCAAGTGGCCGTAGACTAAATATTTATGTTTACTAAGAAGAGAAGGAGCTCGACTTGAATCAGATCAAGAGCTGCGAGTCTGTTGTTTTCAGTCTCTCGCGTACAGCATTTATGCTCTGTAGCTCCCTAGCTGTCAGGTTAACTAGATCTATAGTTTGTTTATAATCACCCAGAGTGAAGGATGAGTGACTTGTATCTGAAAACAGAATGTGACCTTATAGACCTTGTAGCTAAAATATGGTGAGGCGAGATGAATTCCGAGCCTTAAACTGGGAACTAATTGATGCTTGAGTCAGATTTTTGTATTCAGCCTGATAATGTGCATTCTGGGGTTCTTTTTTTCTTTACCCAAAGTAAACATAAAAATTAAATGATGAGTTTTTCTTTGTAAGATGCTGCTGATGTTTTATTTTACAGCAATGCTTGTTTTTAAAGACCAAATGCTTGCAGATCTAATGTTCCCGTGAAATTGTTTTCAGTACGTCATTTAAAGCCCAGGAGACATCAAGGTGACGGTCGGCAATCTGCCAACACCGGGATGTCTTTGAGCGTCTGCTGCCCGAGTGGGCACTGGTCGGACTTACAAAAGCTCTTTTTCAGGCAGCCAAAGAAATCGATCTAATTCGTTTTTTTAGGTTGGCGAAATAGCGCATGAAAAGAGAGACGGGCATGATGAGGTTTCTCCTTAATTTTTGCCTGTGATTTGTCCTTTTTTTTCCACAACCTAATGACCAACAGCTGATGCCAGTCCCAACTACTTATTAATCACATCCTCGATGAAAAGTAGCTTCACGAAAAAGTCTGTGATTAGCGTCCAGGAATTGTGTGAAACTAATAAGCGAACACTGTGTAATGTAGCGTTTAATCTCTGTGATCTCTGTGCCAGTGTCCCTATTGATGGTAGAATACAGAGACTCATTTCCTTACAGAACTTGTGTGCTAGATGGCAGTTGACCTTAGTCTTTGTACACAGGTGAAGTGGGGCAACGCAGCATAGTCCTTGTCTTGATCTAAACTTAAGTTTAAATTGTTGCTCCAGTTCTATTTCAACTGATCTGAAGGAATTAACTTGCAGGTTTTTTTTAATCTTTTACTGTGTTATAAGAAGTAATGGTGAAAATGTACATATCATCTGTTACATGTGACTGTATGAGTCAGTGGAAATGTTGCCATGTTTTTTTTTTTTTTTTTTTTTAAGTGTATTTTTTTTATTGCCCCCCAGCGTGACTATATGTACATTCCACTGCATTGTTTGAGATCATTCCAGGTAAATATTTTTGATGGAGATGGCAGATAGCCCACATTTGCGCACACAGATGAGAATTTCACATATTCTGTCATAAAGAAAAGTCATTATATGCAAACAAGTTTCTTGTACCACGTTCAGGAGGCTGTGCTTCCATGAAAGGTTTGAAAACGTTTGGTGATTTCACGCTTCCTTGTACGAGGAAGGCTAAATTTTTTACATGCTTTGTTATGCCCTGGCTCTGACCTGTTAACATGTGTAGCACCTTCCTGCTTAAATTTAACACCCAGAGTCTTTGAAGGCATTTGTTTTGTGTTTTGGAGTTCTAATAGTGTTTTCAGATTGAGTTATCAATTAACTAAGAGGCCTGGTAAAGCCATTAGTGTCCTTTTTTCCATCTGTCTTCACCTCAGATGACTGTCTGCCCTGATATCTGTTTCATACCCGAGGGACATGTTGTTTAGTTCAGATTCTCTCGTTCTTCTGTGTAAATGTCTTCATAGACAAAATCTGAAGCAAACACTTTTGTGAGATTAATAACATTTTTGGTCAAATTATTTTTATTTCTCATGTCCTTACACATTTAAAACTTTTTTTTACTCCTTTTCAGTGGAACTTGTGTACTGAAGTTATGCTGATGTTTGTAGTTGCTGGTCACTGTGATAATTAAATATTTCATTGTCTACCTAAGACAGGAATACTTTATATCCCAGAGTGTTTTATTACAAAATCTTTTGAATCTAGGTTCCCTAATGAAGGTGTGCTGTTAATTTAGGGCATCGAGCTAAAAATACTGGATCATATGAGAAACCGTGGACTCTAGTGACCTTCTTCTGTCAGTGAGAAAGAGCGCAGGTGCCTGAAATAAGCTAACCAGTCCTCTCCTCAGCTCTCCGTCCTCTGGAGGTTCAGACATGATACTATCTTTTACCCTCATGTCTGAAAACATCTACTTTATTGTGTCACTCTAAAACATGTAATAAATGGTTATATCTCGTTTCCAATCTTTGCACGTTCTCTGTGGAATCTATGTACAGACCAAAGACTTGATATAACAAGACCGCAACAGATCTTTGGAAGTTTGAAGAGCTTTCCAGGTCAGACGTGATCTGCTGAGCTGTGGAGTTGAACTGGATTTGCAACCTGCCTGCACACAAGAAAACATGCAGGACATTTTTGCTTACAGAATCTTCATCTGTAGTTGGTTCCAAAGACGTCGTCTTGATTTGCCAGGCCAAGCCATTCATTTTATTTATTAAAGTCAGACACGGGCCAGTTTCATAATGCTCTTGGGGAGGGTTCCGAGAACTTATTACTTAGTGCTGTGATGTATTTTTGAACTACGCATGTGGTCAGCAGTTTTGGTTTATATAAATATTGTTGCAATAATAATGACATCACAGGCATTGCATCTGGCATTGTTTTTCTGATCAATTGGAGAGTTGTTTCATTCAGCAGGTGGTTCTGTTTACGGACTTAAAACCTAAATATGAACCCTAAGGAGCTTTTAACTCTTTTCAAGCTCTTCGTTTGGTATGTGATATGACCAAATTTTTGTTGGATGTGAGCCCATATTTTAGACACCATTATGGTCTGTCCTTGACAGCTTAAAATAAAAATACTGGGATAGTAACCTGGACTAGCATCCCATTCAGGAGGAGTTGAACTAGTCACTTAACGCTACAGAAACCGGGGATAAGCACCGTCCTGATGAGCCACTAGGCTCCAGGTGTAAAAGCCCAACAGACTTGCCTTACCCTATGGTCTGACCTTGGCAGCTAAGAAAGGCTAAAGCAAAAGCATATTGTGCTGTTTTCATTTTAGATAAAAATTTCCAATATCTTAAACAATACACAAAACGTATACAGTTTATAGCACTACCTTAATGAAGTAAAATTCTATAGGAGGATGTGTTCAGCCTTTTAATGGGATTTGAGCTAGTAAAGCAAATTACAGGTTTGCCTGAGGACGCATGCGACACTGCCTTCAGTTGTGGGTAAAATATGGGACTTCAGAAGACAGCTGTCTGTATGGTACTTTATGAATGGGACCACCTATATTTACATGGCTGTTTTACCAGCCGAACTACCGTTTAAAGCCGAATATCACCGCATATCCGAGAACAGACTCTCGGCAACCATATATTCTGGGCCCTTGCTTGGTTTATTACTCTCTGAGATCCAACATGTGTGGTGCGATAATGATCATTTGTTCGGTTGCTTGTGTCTATCTCCTCTCTTCTTTCTGCTATCAGGACTGTTTGCTGTAGTGTTTTTTTCCTTAATGGCCAGGTTGCCAGAAGGAAATGGTCTACTTATCATAAGCTTCAGCCTCTTAGTATCTCAAACTCATCCCACGCTTTGAAGTCATTCTTTGCCTGGCTATGCTTCTTAGTTGGTAAGAACAGTTTGTGTCATCAACATCCATATGTTTGTATTTTTATAGGACTTAAAGATGATGTCAGTGGGTTTTAAAAATGTATAATATTTGTAGTAGTCATTACTTTTTATTGTAAAATGTAGAAACTTTGAGCTCTGTGCCATGCCAGGCTCTGTAAGAGAGAGAAAAAATACAAATGAAGAGGAACACCAACCCCCAAGCAATCAGAACAAGGAGGCATCTCTGGTGACCTGTCCACTGATAAATACAGCTTAGATTAGATAGAGCTAGTTAGATTTCACATCTTATAGTTTTTTTTTGAAAAAAAAATGTTATCAGTATGAAATTGACATTGGCTGTAGTGTAACAGATTATATTTGTATTTTTGCTCCTTTTGTTAAAAGCAGACTATTCAGATTTTTTTTTAAGCATTGACTATATTAATTTGATTGTTTCCAAAACTAGTGTCCGGTATTATTCGCCAAGACCCGGTCCGATCCGTATGTTCATTCCTACCAAAGTAGATCCACATGTGATTCCACATGTTTAATCCATTGATCTCAGCCTTTAAGTGGACTGTCACATGTGGCTCCTAATTGTTTGGAAGGCTTTTACTTCCAGTGAGGATTGGCCAGCTAGTTTAATGTTCTCCTGATATCATTAAAGGTGTGTATGTTAGGACTTCATATCTTACCCAGATGAGAAGGTGTTCATGTGTTATGTGATGTTTATTATGGGATATATTTGTTGATTGTTTACCTCCTTTTCTGTTCATGTGTACATTTTGTCTTTTGTGAAGCAATCATGCTTCTCTAAATAGAGTCCACTGTTCAAGAGTTGTGTGTCATGTGTTGTGGAAAAGTGTTTCCTGTTTGGCTCAAGTCAGGGTCATTGTCGAGACAACGGGTGGAGCGAAATCTCCCGCCAAAAACAGGACCAAGGGGCGATGGCTGATCCTGCCCTGTCTCCACCATCCTCTCTGGGCAGGCCATGTACTAATAATAACCGCATCTCAGCTCAGGGCCAGCACTCTTCTGTGTGTGGGTGTGTGGGTGGTTTTTTTATTTTTAATTTTTTTAAAACTCTGTTTAGTGTAATATGATGCTGAGGCGTCACTACATCAGTCTGTTCTCACATTTGCTCTTAGCAGTCTGTCATGAGTTGCGTTTGTGATAAGTCCCGGATGTCTCTCTTACACAGTGTTTATGAGGCAGTAAAAGTGGTAGATCTCTCTCTGTGAGACTTTTATGATGGATTTTTTCCTCCTTCCACGAGAATGCTGCACTAATATAGGATGATAATACAATGAGATTGCTCAGTTTCCTCTCGTTTACTCTAACATTTCTTTGAAGCCTTGTTGGATAAAACATAAAGGTTGAAAAACATTCTGTGGTCATCACTGTGGTAAAAGTGCTTCTCTTCCGGATTTACGGATTAAATTATTTAGTCAACACACTCTGTCTTAAACAAGGCATTTTATTTTGTACACATTTGTCACCCATACCTGTCAGCGTTTGCATACTATGACACAGACATTATCTCCTTAAAACAGGGAACATGTAGGGTGTGTCCTCTGCATTTGGGCTTTGTTATTTTCGTGCTGTGTGTGTGTGTGTGTGTGTGTGTTTGTGTTTGTCAGGCCTACCTGTGGCCATGCACCCCTATTTAATTAAGTGGCGCGAGATTGAAGCTGAGCTGAGGCTGGATCACTGCCAGGCTCGAGCAGGCGCAAGGAAGTCTGCTGAAGCTCTTGGGGCAGGACTGCAGTGTGGCACAGCGCAGCGTATCTGCCCTTCAGCATTGCGCCGACACACTGCCCGCCTCTCTGAAAACAACCCACAGGTTAAGGGAACATTTCCATCACATTCCTTGGTGCCGCGATAACAAAAGCATTTCTGGTATATTTTGACTGGTCAGATTTCACAATACATCATGATGACTGTGTACAGCATCACATTTTCAGAAAGAATAATTTTAAATCACGTGAAACACTGGAGTAAACACGATGGGGGGAATTTTAGGGCAGCAGATCTCAAAGTAGGGATCAGGGGTATTTTTAAAAGTTACAGCAGTGTAATTATTTTACAGTTTTTACAGTTTGATACCAGGAAGCTGCTGGGATTAAACGAATCCAAACCTCAGTACCTCAGAAACAAGTTATAAATTATTTCCGCTTGATCTGAATCTGATGTGTCAGTGGAAAAGTTGAGGAATAGAACATGCTATGGCTTTATAATACATTTTTGAGCATTGAAATAATGTTCATGAAATAAACCTGTACTCAAGAGAATCTTAGCTGGAAATAGCTCATGACACCACAAAATGCACAAACTTGAAACAAAAAAATCGCTAGTGTACATAAAACAAAAGATTTAGATAATATCAGTGATGTCCCAATCGTAATGTAAACACAGCAACGGTGTGTCATGTGTTTCTTGCCACCAGCTGAGTGCACAATCAAAGTATCTGCCATTTTGTTGTGACGTCATTGGCAGAATCTATTTCTGCTTGGCAGCCTATCTACACCTGTGAGCCAGCCAGCTGGCTACTTTATCAAGTGGCTGGCTAGCTGCTTAGCCGGTCATATAGAAGAGATAACCGGCTATGAAAAAACACGGCTGGCTATTTGTGGCTAAAGTTAACAACATGTAAATGATTTATAATTTGTCTGCATACACAACATTGTACATACTCTAAATAATGTAAAAACAAATCCTGTAATGAATTTATGTAATCATGACATTTATTAAGACATTAATTGTGATTTGTCTGCAATAACAATCTTGTATCAAATATCCATACACACATTTAAATTTAACATTTAGATTTGTTTAAGTATTTTGTAACAACAGTTTCAAGGCTTGGGATAGACCAGGTGCCTGAAGTCTCCTAATGTATATGACAGATGTAGAAATATATTTTTGTTATCTTTGCTGTAGCTAAAATGCTATAAATAGTATAACCATGTATGGTTTCAGCAGGCAGCATATTTCAAAAGATAACGTGAGATATAGCATCAATAGCTAGGCTGTAGTAAATGGCTTTGTATTGGGTTCTGGCTGTTAGAGAGGCAATCTAAGAATGACTGTATAATGTAGATATTTAACCACATTCTTGATAGTTTTAAATAAATTTGAAAAAACCTTACCTGCTTTAAAGTTATTGAAATGTTCATGCACCAGTCACAGTTGTATGATGAGTAAGTTGACACCACTGAAACCAAGTGGAATCACTGAGGATGCTACAAAAGGGAACGTTTTGTAGATGTTATGAGGAACACTGTAATAGTATACTGAGAATTTATTACGCCTTGGGGAAGCTATCAGTTCAAAAGAGGTGAAGATTTTCACAAAGATTTTTTTCCCCGGGATGTGGATTTGATGTAATATTTCTTGAAGCTTGAAGTAAAACAGCTTTTCTGATTTAAGTATTGTTTTAATTAATAGAGCTAAACTAGATAGAACTAAAGTCTTAATTTTTATCCTTTTTTAAATTACATTTTTTTTATTGGTGATTTGTGTCTAAATGATTGAATCAAGCCCACATTATTGGTCGTTGGTTTCTTTTTGTTTTTTTGTTTAGTTTTTTTTGTTTTTTTAAAAGTCATAACACAGATTTTTGTGTTGTGTGCTACGAATGAATTTGGGCATATATTAAGAAGTTGAAAATAGCTAAAAAATTATATGAAATGAGAAATAATATACTGAGGTGATATATAGTGCAAAGTTAAACCAATATACAGGAACTACTATCATAAGTTAAAACATGATGTCTGACTTAGTTATTTCAGCTTAACATTTTAGCACTGAGTCCTGAATGTCCTGATCATGCTTCTGATCTATAGTTTGTTACTCTGTTTGGTGTTGTAGTTATAACTTTGTCTGATCAAACCGATTCTATAATGTGGGACGTGTTACAGCAGGGGTGTCCAAGCCTGTTTCTGGTGATGTACCTTCCTAGAAATTTTAACTCCCACCCTAATGGGGCCCATCTGACAAATCCAATCATCGCTTTAAGTCTTCATTTCCGAGTCTTAAGTCTTGAATAGATGATGGATGGTCAGGTGGGCATAATTAGGGTTGGAGTGGACGTCTTCGGGACGGTAGATCACCAGGAACAGGATTGGGCGCCCCTGTATTACAGTATGAGAAATACTGAAAGCTGTTTTAGAGCTTGTTTCAGGGTGACTCATCTATTCCCTTCTGGAGTCTGATTCTCATCTTTAGCATGGAGGCTAAGGATGGAATTTATGAGCGATATTTGAGCATGCTCTGAGCCAGTTCAATCCAAAAGCCAAGTCTTTTTATTTTTTTTTTTTAAAACACAAATTTCTAGAATTTCTTAAAACTGATTATTTTAATTTCTGTAATTTATTAAAAGGCGTCTCTAGTGATCAAGGCGATTGAGGCAGGGTAGGTGGTGCTACGTTTTGTGTGTCATGAATATCAGCTTTTCCATATTTGTTTCATCCCAAGATCAATGAGTAATAATTCATTGTGTGCATTCCTTTTTGTATGTACCCAAGGGAGCTTTTAGTCTAATGACGAGTAAAGAAGTCCAAAGAGGCTTCCGGCCAGTCTGCGGTCGGTGCTGAGATGGCGTTCTCTTGGTTGGAATATTTTTTTTTACCAAGCATGTTGGTTTGAAATTATGTTTGGTCACACTTTTTTTCTTTCTTTCTTTTTTTTTTTCCTCAATAAAAGTAGTACCTTGTATCATGGTTGACCCTTTTAACTTTAAAGGTGCCATAGTAAAGATTTATGTTTTAAAATTAAGAGCAGTGTTACCAAAAGTAATAATTGATATTATTTATATTATAACTATAGATATTTTCTCAAAACATGTGTATTACTAAGTTAATTTTATACACACATCCTCAATGCTTCTATAGTTTCTCAAATCATTATTTACACTGAATAGTTATAGGGTTGACATTTGAACAGTTGATGGCCTGAGTGCACTTGATCGTAATGTCATGATCGTCATTGCTAATGCCAACTCCAGTTAAACCACCATAAGCCTGTGTGGACTACATGTGTGTTTTGTTAGTAATAAAGTTGTGATTGGTAAAAACATTTGTGATTTTTTTTCTGCACTCGGACAATTACTTAAAGTGCATGTTCATTTGTAAATCATTACAACTGTGTTCTTATATGCAGCCGTGTTTCAAAAAGCAGCCTGCTGTCTAAACTCCATGTGATGGTATAGTATGGAGAATAGCACATTTCGTCTATAGTACTAAAATGAAATGGCAGGTTTGTAGCTCTTTAATCTTCTCACATTGATTAAAAAAGATTATTTTTAAAAAGATCTTTTTAGAAAATTAAGTTAACAGTGTTACCAACAGTGCTTTCACAAATGCCATTCACTGGAAATTTATTCCATAAGTGTGAGTTCATATATGCACAGAAACGGGAAAAAGTGGAATAACTCAACCTCATTGTCATTACACATTTATAAATACAAGGTAACAAAATGCAGATTAGCATCTAATCAGAAGTGAAAGAGCAGCAAGTGCAGTATAAACAGTAGGTACAGTTAAGAGCAGTTATGTACAGTTAAGGGCAGTAAAAAGAGGTGGATTAGGTTAGCATTAATATACCGAAAATATACAGATGTAATATGTACATGTATAAAGATGTACTATACTAATATACAGATGGGCAAGTGTAGAGATATGTAGAATGAACAATATGTACAGATATAGATATGTAGTATGAACAATGTATATACAAAACAGGTATACAAAATGCAATGAATATATATACAGGAGTAAGGAAAGCACATTGACAGTGGCCTATGTAAAGGGGGGGGGGGGTCAATGAGGTTCAGCTGGGGACAGAGTTCAGTATGGAGATAGCTGTGGGGAGAAAGCTGTTCCCAAACCTGCTGGGTTTGGTCTGGAGGCTCCTGTAATGCTTCGTGGAGGGGAGAAGCTGGAAAAGAATATGAACAGGATGGGAGAAGTCCTTAAGAATGCTACATGCCCAGCGTAGTCACCATTCTGGACATCCTCAATAGCAGGTAGTGCAGTCCTTATGATGTGTTGGGTGGTTTTCTCCACCCTCTGCAGTGCCTTGTGGTCCGCAACAGAGCAGTTCCCATACCAGACTGTGATGCAGTTGGTTAGTATACTCTCAATCGCATAAGGGTGGAAGTTACCCAGGATGTCAGCAGACAAGTGGTTTTTCTTCAGTGCCCTAAAAAAGAAGATGCACTGATGGGCCGGCCTTCTTAATCAGGCTGGAGGTGTTGATTTCCCAGGACAGGTTCTCTGAGATGTGGATCCCCAGGAACTTGAAGTGGGAGACACGTTCAACAGCCATGCTATTGATATGGATGGGATCATATGTCTCACCCTTTTCCTTGCTGAAGTCCACAATGAGCTCCTTAGTTTTGCTAGTGTTAAGGAGAAGGTTATTGTCAGTGCACCATGCAGCTAAGTGCTCAACCTGTGCCCTGTAGTCTGACTCATCATTGTCGCTGATGAGTCCAATCATTGTGGTGTCATCTGCAAACCTTATGAAGGGGTTGGATACATACATAGGCCTGCAGTCATAAGTGAAGATGGAGTAGAGGAACGGGCTCATCACACAGCCCTGTGGTGTGCAAGTGTTGAGTGTGATGGTGGTACAGTGATTGTGGCCTGACCTAACATGCTGAGGTCTGTTGGTCAGAAAGTCCATCATCCAGTTGCGGAGGGAGGTACTGATACCAAGATCCCCAAGTGTAGTGATTAGTTCGGAGGGAATGACTGTGTTGAATGCTGAGCTGAAATCAACAGTCAACCTTCTTGTTCTACAGGTGTGAAAGTACACAGTGCAGTGCTATGGATACAGCATCCTCCGTGCTTCTATTGCTGCGATAGGCAAATTGGTGTGGGTCAATGTGGGGGGCAGGCCGTCTTGAGGTGTTCCAGAACCAGTCGCTCAAAGCATTTCATCACAACGGGTATGAGTGCTACAGGGTTGACAATCATTCAGGCTCGTCGGAGAGGAGTGTTCCGGCACTGGCACAATGAAGGTTATTCCATCCAAACCCAAGGATTTGTGAGAAATATAATAATACACTTCACCCTTGATTTCCTGTAAGATACAGATAGTGGCATCAGTGACGGGAGAGCTAAGTGAAAGTGAAAGTGACGACGAGCCAGAACCCACATGAATGTGATAAAAGAATGCGCTGATATGCGCCTTAAGTTTGTGGAACCACAATGTCATGTATTGAGTGTCAGATAAGTGTTATAAAAGTCCGGGACTGCTGCTGAATAATTTTTCCAGCCCGATTGCCAGACAGATTATGGTGAATGTCCGGTGTAGAGACCCCAGATATTAGCAATTGCCGGACTTTTGACGTTCCCAGACGGCCTATCCACCTTAATAATCACGGAAATCAAGGGTGAAGTGTAATTAAAAATCTCTTCTTACCATCAAATGTAAGAACTGGATTGCTTTTCACCTAGCACAGATCCCCACACAGGTGCTGCACACTGCTTATGATGACTTCCTCTCTTGTCACCAGCATCAGGTGAAGTAGATGACTGGGGCCTGTTCCTATTATCAGGCTAATAAAGTTGTTTTTGGTGTATCATGTTATTTAGGGTTTCCAATATGCTAACGTCCTCACTTATTGATGTCTGTTTCAGTTTCCTTTTTTTATGTTTTAGGAAAATATGAATGTAGATCACCTCCAAATTATAATGGCCCGAGTGGCCCGAGTGGCGCATCGACAAGGTGCGCGACTATCAGCCTAGAGATCGCAAGTTCGAATCCGGGTTGATGCCACAGCCATCCGTGACCGGGAGTCCATGGGAGCTAATTGGCTGATCTCTCACGGGAGGAAGGGATGGCATACGCTCACTTCCCTGTCACTCACAGCGATCACCAGCCAATCATGGGTGTCTGTTAGCTCATTCGTATGAGGGGGCAGATAGCGGTTTACCTTCGAGTGTGTTAGGCTGCCCCCAAATGCGCAGGTGCAGCAGTTCGAAAAGAGGTGGGCGGTAGCATCGCATGTCACGATGCTACCGCATGCAAGCTTGCTTGCGCCCCTCCCTGGTCGGTGGTGGTCATGTGATAGGGAAGTAAATAGTGGGTGGGAATTGGAGACGACTAAAATTAGGGAGAAAAATTGGGGGGGGGCGTTCATGTAACAAAGCTCTGTAGCTGTCTACACCACTTGTTTTTCTGAGTCTTTGTTTCTTTTATACATAAATGAATGATTCCAGTTTTGACGTACGCTTTAAAAGCTAGTGGATTTTTAATATTAGAAGACATTATATTTTTTTAACTTTCTAAACTTTTTTAATATGATTCTTTTAGGCATACTTTTTAAAAAAAAAAATTTATGCAATAAATCCATTTTACTTTTTTAATATTTGAAATTCAGATGAAATAAAAATGAATATGTACACAATGGATCCCTTGTATCCCTATGTACACAATTGGCCTTTTGAAAATAAAAAGTATATATATTTATTATATTTATCCTGGAACTTCAGGCTGATCTGGAGAGCTGGGCGAACACTCGGACTAAAGGAGTAAGGAAAGAAAATCCCACAAAGGGCTTTTCATGAACACTCACTGAATCAGGTCCACCTGAATCACAGATCTTTAGACTCGAGAATTACAGATCTTGTTTGCAAATCAGTGTGGTAGTGAGAGGATTGGTTCTGCTGATTGAGGTCATTGCTCCGTGTGTGTGTGTGTGTGTGTGTGTGTGTGCGCGTGTGTGTGCAGGGGTGGAATTTAGCAAAACTAAGCTACTGGCCAACAGGACTAGTGAAATTATGAAATTACTAGTCCTCCTTCATATTTACTGGTCAGGAACACTATATCTTTGTCTGTTGTATTTGCCAGGTTGCCAGCAGGAAGACTTGCTAGCTAATTTCACTCGCCCTACAGATTTTTGGCTCACCATGAGCCAGTGGACTAGTGTTAATTTCCACCCCGTGTGTGTGTGTGTGTGTGTGTGTATATATACAGGTGAGTGAGAGCACACACTCTGACCATTTGGTTCTTGACAGGCTGTTGTCTGACCTGAGACAGATCCTGAATTCTGTCCAAACCCCCCACCAACCTCTTTCTTTTTTCACTCTCCATCCTACCTTCCTTTCTTGTGATTTCAGGAAGTGATTTCTCTCTCTCTCAAGATTCTTTAGCCTCCCACTTGAAATACCAAGCCCCACCTACATGTCTGCTTTCTTGTGCCTCCAGAATAAGATGTATCAGTGAATCATTTACTAATTCTCATAGGAAGTGCTCTAATGTGAACAGCAGATACTACAGGATGCTGTATGTACGTCTAACGTACATGCTAATTAAATGATCCGAGTTTTTCATTTAATGATGACAGCCAGAACAATAAAGTGAATGAGGACCCATCTTAATTCAAGCAACCTGGTAAAACTTGAAATATACAATCGAGGGCAAGGGGTTTATTGCTAGCGGCAAATGATCGCTAGTTGAGACAGGAATGTCTACACAGTGTGTAAAATAAACAGCAAAGGATGCTGTTGATGATCAAGTTATTGACTGTGAGGAATTTTGACGTGATGGAATGTGAATATTTTACCTATTTGGTCCAACCTAACCTATGTAGCTGGCTAATACACTTAATATAAAATTAATTGCAAAGAATAATGCAAGTTTGAGCATGCATGTGTTTTGCTTCTCATGACCACTATTTAAAGTAGACAAACACATACAGTGGTAAATTGTTTCTTGATGCGATGCACCTGATCGGTTAATTCACTGCAGTGAGTTGCTCTGTCTCACCCTCGTTACGGACCTCAGGAACACGAAGCCACGAGGAACTGAGCAAAGTGAACTGTCACAGAAAGGGAAATAGGCTGTGGTAAAATCACTGCACTTAGTGAATGTCTTGAGTGTGCTTTGAAGGGCAGAGTGATGAGATTAACGCCACTTTGTAAGAGTTCCTGGTTTGTAGAGAAGTAAATTGGTGCTGGAACCACAAAAGAAGGTTCCAGAAACTACAGGTTGATATAATGCTTCCTATTTACTAAGACTGCCTCCAAGAAAATGTACCTGATTACTTTGGGAGGCTTTTCCCTTCTTTGTGTTTCAAAGTTTATGTTAAATCAAAATGGCCACCCTCAGGATGAACAGTACACAAACACTTCTATGTGGTGTAGTGTGCACACTGTGTTTTACTTACTTGCATGGTTTGTGAATGTTCGAGTAGTATGGTCTCATTTGGGTGGCACAGAGCTGCTGTGGTTGGCATCTGCCTTCTTGTAAGAAGGTCCTGGGTTTGGGAGGGCGTTTTTGTTTGGAGTTTGCATGTACTCCCTGTGCTTGTGTAGATTTCCTCCACTTTCCTCCCACAAACCAAAGGCATGCACAAGTACAAAAATGTATTTGGGGCCTTTAATAGAAATGCAGTCTTGAGTCCAGAGTTAATTAAAGTTCCTGTGAGGGAAGTGTGTCGTTATCTGTGCATCATCCTGTATGTTTCTTATAGACAAACCTGGGTTAGATGGATGTGATTTAGTTGGAGTTTAAATTTGTGGTTTGGGTTATGCTGGATGGTTTGTTAAGGGCTTTTATGTGTGTGTTTGTGGCAGAGAGAGATTAAGCTGTAAGCAAACTTGTATAATATGTAACATCAACCATTCAGCACAAAAAGGTTTGTTTAGTATTGAAAAGTGAGTCTCCCACAACATGATGTCTGACTGATGGCTGAAAAATGTACATGTGACTCTGCAGAGTTTCCTTTTCAGGTAGAACCCGGTCATGTAGTGGGGCAGCCGTAGTTTAATGGGTAGAGAAGCGACTTTGGGACCGAAACCAGCAGGAAAAATGTGTGGCAGAAGAGGGGTGAGGTATACCTTCCCTGCCTTCACCTTCATGGCTGAAGTGCTCCATGAGCAAGGCACCTAACCTTGCTCTCCGGCACCCCAATGTGTGTGGCAGCCCACTGCTCTGTGTGTGTGCTCACTGTTTACGTGTGTGTTCACTTTGGATGGGTCAAATGCAGAGTCAATAATTTCCCTTGCCGGATTGATATCTTCCTCTTCTTCCGATTGTTCCGGGGTCAGGTCGCAGGGGCAGCAGCCTAAGCAGTGAGGTCCAGACATCCCTCTCCCCAGCCACTTCCTCCCGGGGTCTCTTCCCGGTTGGACATGCCCGAAACACCACACCAGGAAGTCCATTCGCTCCATCCTTCCCTCACTCGTGAATGATTTTTGAACCCCTTCACTTGGGGCAGGACCTCATTCCAGACCTGGAGAGTGCATTCCACCCTTTTCCCGCTGAGACCCATGGCCTCAGATTTGGAGGTGCTGATTCCCATCCCGGCCACTTTACACTCAGCTGCGAGAGCTGGAGGTCCTGGCTTGATGAAGCAAAAAGGACAACGTCATCTGCAAAAAAGCAGAGATGAGATCCTATGACCACCAAACCAGAACCCCTCAATGCCTTGGCTGTGCCTAGAAATGTTATCCATAATACTCCATTTAATACAGTATGGCAAAAAAAATGTTGTGATGATTGTAAATGATGGGATATGAACTGGGATAGACTCAGTAGTTTCTATGAGGGGAGTATGTAATACCCTCCAATCCTCTGTAAGAACTTTTTTATAACAAACAGCTCAGTTATTTTTATTTTACTTTGTTTGCTTTCTCTCACTCCTTTTACCTTTTAACTCGAAGATTAAGTTTGCAGAAATAAAATGGAAGAATGTATTTACACACAGAGAATGTGAGTCTCGTGGAAATGAGACTTTGTTTTTAATTTTCCGTACAAGTTCTTAATTAACAGTCCCCTGGCCTGAAGGCTTTCCGAAATACTATCTTGTCTGTAATCACCAGCACATACATGCATGTCAGGTTGTGGGATTCATTTGTTTTAATGGCCTGCTAGGCAGATGTTTTGTGCGTATCTACTTAATCCTAGCATGATATGATGGTGCTGATGTGATCTAAGTTATTCAGAATTTTCCAAATTAGTAAATGTAGATGACCAGAAGAGTAAGACTGTCCACTAAGTAATAGTGTATATACCTGTTAAAAACACAGCTCTTATGTCAAGTCTGAGTTGTTAAAAATTTTTCATGCCTTGGGAAGCAATTTCTTTAATAATTATATATATATATATATGTATGTGTGTGTGTGTGTGTGTGTGTGTGTGAGTAA
>JAOUQZ010053518.1:0-22442 GCA_028564935.1 Neosilurus hyrtlii
TGTGTGTGTATATATATATATATGAGTGTGTGTGTGTGTGTGTATATATATGAGTGTGTGTGTGTGTGTGTGTGTGTGTGTGTATATATATATATATGAGTGTGTGTGTGTGTATATATATATATATATATGAGTGTGTGTGTGTGTGTATATATATATATGAGTGTGTGTGTGTGTATATATATATGAGTGTGTGTGTGTGTGTGTATATATATGAGTGTGTGTGTGTGTGTATATATATGAGTGTGTGTGTATATATATGAGTGTGTGTGTGTGTGTGTGTGTGTGTGTATATATATATATATGAGTGTGTGTGTGTGTGTGTATATATATGAGTGTGTGTGTGTGTGTGTGTGTGTATATATATATATATATATAGTGTATGAGTGTGTACCAAGCACAGAACTAATTCACTAAATGGATGATGCAATTATTTGTTAGTCTTGGATTCATCCGCATTGCACAGCCTGTCATCTCTTCACTTCTGTTAATTCTGGCAGTGGGTGTGTCGGAACCGTCTCGACCAATCAGCGCGTGCGTTCTGCTTCCTCGTGCGGCAAGATGGCGCTGAGAGAAATTTCTTCGTTGGAGAAATTTCTGGGATTGAAAAAGCAAAATAAATACTGTACAGAAGGAGAAAGAAAGGTGATTTCACACACTACTACTCGGTTATTTTTTTATTCTGTAACAGGAAGTAATGAACGGTTAAGTCTTAGATACACAGACGCTTATAACTGTTACTATGGTGCTAAGTGGAGTCACATACTGACAACAGCAATAGCATTAGCTTAGCAAGCTACATTACCAGTAATACGTGGTCTCGATTTGTGGTTTTTACATCAATTAAACGAAAATGTTGATAAACCATTTAAAATATACGTCTTAAATAAGAAGAGGAAAGCTGTATGAGTACATGTGCTTTGGAAGGGAAGCATCATGGGGTGATGAATGAAATTACTAGTCGCAGGCTCGTCTTTATAGTTCATGGTCCCCCTCAGTCACACTTCCACTGGTTCTGTTGATCCTGACGGTGGATCCGGTGAACACGTTCCCACCGCACAGAACCTGAGGATATTTACAGACTACCCTCTAGGTTTTGTTTATTTTACAGGCGAAATGCTGGCCTACCTAAATCCGGTGGTTAAAATATCTTCTGCTTATTGAACTGCTGATCGGACTACACGGATCAAATATGATTAAAATAAATACAGTCTAGATGTTTACCTCTTAACTGGTTCATGAAATTATATATGTTTGCCAGTATTTGCTCGAATAATCAGTGGTGGTATGTTAGAAGTCACCATCTGCCGAGATGGGTTTGTTACCCTGCTTCCGGTGCTTAGTTCTGCATCAAATAATGCTGATAAAATGAGCTAAAATTTTTATTTAATAATCACAAAACATTGAAAAGGATGATAGCTCTTTAAAAAAAAAAAGTTAGTGATATTACTTTTACAGTGTTTTTATTTATTGAGCATAATTTGGGTATTTTCCTCAGATTGTCATAATTCATTAATGTTTTCTTTTTTATTTCAGTAAAGATAAATTGAATCTTACCAAGAATTCAATCAAAAACATTTTGGTATTATTGATCTCATTGATTATTTTAATTTCAGAAGAACATTTTAGAATCATGTGACTTGTTGGGGACAACTTCAGGTCACCAGACATAAAAATCAATTTATTCATTTGGAATTTACATTCAATACTTGATCTCTATTGGCATCGGAGAAGACTTGGATGGTTGTTCGATGTCCATGCATCCACAGGAAACCCCATAATGTCACCAATAAGATAAAAAAATATATATATATATACCCACACCAAGTAGCAGCACAAAACATGAACTTGTTTAATGAATAATCTATCAGTATAGCACTCGTTATTTTGTCTCCGCCCACCATAGTGGAGCAGGAAGCATTATTTTTTCACCCTCTTTGGGTCCATGATTGTGTGCTATCTTCATCAGAACTTTTTTGTGGGCACTCTATCATCTGAATTCCTCAACAGATTTTGACCAAATTTCAGTTGCTCATGATTAAAGGCGCAAGAACTGGTACAAGGGCTGAGGTCAAAGGTAAAGCTTATATGAGGTCTTAAAATAAATCTTGGATTTAGACCAAACTTTTGCCAGTTACTCATTATTACTAGCTCATGAACTTGTTTTTAAGGACATGGATCAAAGATAAGGGTCACAGTTCAAGCACACTAAAACGGTTTATGGCTGGGGCATAGCGAGTAACACTTTGCGTTGAGTATTTCTGCGTTTCGTTTATTCCTATGTGAACAGTCTGGTACTTTTTATTTATTGGGTTTATGGTGGTTTTAAACAGCAGTGCACATTAAATCCAAGGAGACATAATAGAGAATCTTTTGGTAATCAGGTTTTGTGATTTCTTGTAATCAAATTAAAATGCGACTTCTGCATGCCATGCTTGGGTGCGGTTCTCTTGGCTCTCTTAGAAGAGAACTCAGTGTTGGGCTCAGTTCTTGATCTTGTATTCACAAACTGCAAAGTTGCCTACTGCGCACCAGTATACTGTGCCTGGTCAGATCACAAAACTGTTTGAGTGTCCCTTGAACAGAACATTTTACATTAACCTTGAAACAGATATTATTAGCAAAACTGGTATGATGCGTTATTTAAAAATATACTGAGCTGTTGATGTATATATGTATTTTTTTTGGTTTAGCCATATTGATGCACCACCAACTGTATGTCATATTTTTTCCTTTTGCAGGCTCCATATTATGTATTTTCATTATTAATATTGATATTTTTCCCCCATGTTTTCAGCACAGAATCATTATTATACTGTTGAATAATATCGTTACGTCACACACATTCCTCAAAACTGCTGCCTTCAAGTGCTAAGCTTAATCTTTCCTGCACGTTTTCACGTGACCTGTTACCCGCCAAATGAGCTACAACGTCATTGACGTATTTATTTACTTTTAGGTCCCCGTTCTCCAGAAAAGCAATGGTCCCTCTTTGATTGGTTTGACCACTATCAGCTGCCACCTGATAAATGTGGCTAAAAGAAAAGAACTGCTGGGAGCTTCACCTGAGCACAGAGCTGTGGTTCAGCAATGGCTGGAGTATAGATCGACCCGACTTGATAACTGCCCTAAAGATGAGGTCAAAATTGTACTCAAGGTAAGCAGCCTTGTTGTGCCCGTGATTGATGTATTTATGGTGGACACCACAGTATCAGCATTGACCACCACATATTGATTTTGTTAATGTGTGTGTTTTTTAGGTGTAAATCTTATTTAATTACAGAGCTATACACATCGCTTTATTTTATTCAACCCCTATTTGCTTGCTTGCGTTCCCGCTCAGTCAGGCTCAGGCTTTATTGCCGCACAGACGATGACTAGCTGTATTCCCGAGCAAAGTTTGTGCCTACACCTCTGCACAAATTAATTTAAAGCGTATGCATTCAGGTTAACTTGGCCAACTTAATTGATGAATGTCCTTGAGATATATATGGCTCAAAATCAGCCAGGTTAAATTTAATGTGGCCAAGATAATAATTTCAGAACTTTTCCCACCATTATTCTGACCTCTAGCATGTACAACTGCATTACAAACAAATCTTTTAATGGTTACAGAATGTACACACAAATACAGCCTCCCTTTGTTGAAGTAACCTTTAAATTTCATGACATTTGGGGTAAGAGTCTATCAGCTACCTCTTGACCTGACAATCTTTGCCCACTGTTCCTTGCAAGAGTGCTCCAAATCTGTCAGGTTGTGAGGGCATCTGTTTTGTACAGCCCTCTTCAGGTACCCCCACAGATTTTCAACTGAATTCAGGTCTGGGCTCTGGATGAACCATTCCAAAACTTTAAGCTTCTTCTGGTGAAGCCATTCCTTTGTTGATTTGAAGGAGTGCTTTAGATTATTGTTGTGCTGAAAGGTAAAAATTGTCTTTGTGTTCAACTTTTTATCAAAGGCCTGAAGGTCTTGTCCATAAATAAGCTAGAGTTTGGAATACTTCATAATTCCTTTCATCTTGAATAACGCCTAAGTTCCAAGAGAAGTAAAACAGCCCTTACTAATGCTGCCACCACATGCTTTAACATGGGGGTGGTATTTTTTTTTTGTTTGCTTGGGTTTTTTTTGGTGATGTGTATTGTTGTGTCATGTCATTCTCTGAACCGCTTATTCCTAATTAGGGTCGCGGGGAGGCTGGCGTCCATCTCATCCGACTCTGGGCGAGGGCAGAGTACACCCTGGACAGCTCGCCAGGCCATCGCAGGGCATGCATTGTTGTTATTGCACCATATACAGTGCCTTTATTTTAAAATTTTCCATAAAAAAAAAAAAAAATCACATCTTCAAATTTGTAGGCATGTTCTGTAAATGTAATGATGCAGTACACAAAATAACAGAAAACTTCAGTGTGCATAACTATTCACCCAAAGTCTGTACTTTGTAGAGCCACCTTTTGCGGCAATTACAGCTGCAAGTCGCTTTGGATAAGTCTCTATGAGCTTGCCACGTCTTGCCACTGGGATTTTTGTCTATTCCTCAAGGCAAAACTGCTCCAGCTCCTTCAAGTTGGATGGTTTCCACTTGTGAACAGCAATCTTCAAGTTTGACTCACTTGGATTGAGGTCTGTGCTTTGACTAGGCCATTCAAACACATTTAAATGTTTCCTCTTAAACCACTTGAGTGTTGCTTTAGAAGTTTGACTCGGGTCATCGTCCTGCTGGAAGGTGAACCTCCGTCCAGTCTCAAATCACAGGCAGACTGAAACAGCTTTTGCTCAAGAATATCCCTGTATTTAGTGCCATCCATCTTTTCCGGATCAGTTTCCCAGTCCCTGCTGCTGAAAAACATCCCCACAGCATAATGTTTCCACCACCATGTTTCACTATGGGTATGGTGTTCTTGGGGTGATGGGATGTGTTGGGTTTGCACCAGACATAGCGTTTTCCTTGATGGCTAAAAAGTAAAATTTTAGTCTCATCTGACCAGAGCACTTTCCTCCATACGTTTGGGGAATCGCCCACATGCCTTTTGGCAAACTTAAAACATGCCTTCTTATTTTTAACACTAAGTAATGGCTTTCTTTCTGGCCACTCTTCCATAAAGCCCAGCTCTGTAGAGTGTACGGCTTATTGTGGTCCCATGCACAGATACACCAGTCTCTGCTGTGGAACTCTGGAGCTCCTTCAGGGTTACCTTTGGTCTCTGTGTTGCTTCTCTGATTAATGCCCTCCTTGTCCAGTCTGTGAGTTTTGGTGGGCGATCCTCTCTTGGCAGGTTTGTTGTGGTACCATATTCTTTCCATTTGATGGTGCTCCAGGAGATCATCAAAGATTTGGATATTTTTTATAAGCCAACCCTGACTTCTCAGCAACTTTGTCCCTGACTTGTTTGGAGAGCTCCTTGGTCTTCCTGGTGTGATGGCTCTTGCTTAGTGGTGTTGCAGCCTCTGAGGCCTTTCAGAAAAGGTGTGTTTATACTGACAGATCATGTGACTCTTAGACTGCACACAGATGGACTTAATTTCACCAAGTATGTGACTTCTGAAGGTAATTGCTGGCACCAGAACTTTTGGGGGGCTTCCTAGCAAAAGGGGTGAATGCATATGCACATGCCAATTTTCAGATTTTTTTTTAAATTCTTTTTTTATATATATTTTTCTCATTTCACTTCACCAACTTAGAACTTTTTGTAAAGATCCAGCACATAAAATTCAGATTAAAAAACATTTAAATTACAGGTTGTAATGTAACGAAAGAGGTAAAAGCCAAGGGGGTGAATACTTTTGCAAGGCACTGTATGCCTTTAGAAATGATGATTTTCCTACATGCTTTTTGGAGACTTGATGTAGATTTTTGCAAACTTAAGTTGGTGTTGAATGTTTTGCTTTGTAAGAAAAAGCTTCTCAGATGTATGAATAATGCATGAAAAATGTTGCATGTAGTACACAACCTACCTTTCCAGAAATTCCTGCAGCTCATTTATTGTTTTGGTTAAGCACTTGGCAGCCTTTTAGACCAGTGTCTGTATCGAATTTGGAATGATGTCCAATTCTTTGAATTCTCCTCATTTCCTCATTGTGGATCACCTCTTCACTGCACACTGTGGTGTAATCTAATGCCTTGGAAATTATTTTGTACCCATCTTCTGGCTGATACAACAACGAGAGCCCTTTGATGCTTTGTATACTCTTTGCAGACCGTGGCTTATGTTGTAAGATGCAACTAAGTTGACATCATAAAAATTCTAGTAGAACAGCCAAACTTAATTTGGGGATAATCAGAGTCACATTAATTGACGACAGGTGTAAGTTCCTCATATAATATATTGGCTTGGATCTTGAGTAATCATGACTTGAACATTTTTTGTTTATCATTAAACAAGATACATTTCAACAAAGAACATGGCACAAAGTTACCGTAAGAGCTTGTGCCTGTATATATCTTTGGATCACCAGTGAGGGGACGGCTCTACACTATGGCCATGGTTTTATTTAAAGTACGTGTGTAATGATGCATCGTTAGGCCTGCCTGGGGGGACTAAGAGAGTGGCACTCAGGACCCTTCTCACAGTTCTTATTTGTCATTCCCACACACCCCCTGCATTGCAGGAATAAGGTGCATTCATGATTAACTCACACTGCTTTTTGTAGGAAATGTTTTGAGCTGGAGGCACAGTGGCATAATGGTTAGCACATCTGCTTCACAGCAAGAAGGTCCTGGCTTCGAGTCCCAGGATCATCAAGGGCGTTGTATTTTATTTTTTTTTATTATTATTTTATTTTTGCTGTTCCAAATTGTGCCTAGGTGTAAGTGTGAATGGTTGTATGTGTGCTGGCCCTGTGATAGACTGACGAGCTGTTCAGGGCATGGCACACATTCTCCCAGAGTTGGCTGAGATCCAGCCGCCTCACAAATGGATGGATGGAATGTATCGAGCTTGTCCATATCCAAATCTTGCAGTGCTGCAGTCAGTTTGTTCTTTGCACCCATATCTAGTGCCATGGTTGCACTGTGCCTGTCAAACCAATACAGTTACAAGCTAGCAGTGTTCTCTGATGTTGCAATATGAATAGCTCTGAACAGAAACGGGACTGTTTTGTTCAAAATGGAATAAAACATTTCATTCCACAGTATATAAATAGTGTGTTGAAGATAACTCTTCAACAGGCTATTCTGAGCCTTCGGCAAGCCTTACAGTGATGGGTGTATGGTGCAGCTTTTTTGTTCACTCTACACACTCAATAACTATTGGCCATAATTACATCTGATATTTAATTATTTCATGGTAATGAGCAATGATTAAAGTGGAGATGTGGTGACGGTTTAGAATGACTGTTGGGTGTTGAAATGATTTATGGAACTTTTCGTTCTTGGCTTGTGCACCTTGAGCGCACCCTCTGTGTCCAGAAGGATATTGAGGTAACTGTCCTCCTTTGCTCAGTAGCTTTACCTCCCTTTGATAGGCTTGGCTCTTTATGTCTTTACTCATAATTTTGCTCAGCACTTTGACTTTCAGTTACTGTTGATAAGATGCTTGATTTGACTTTAACACATTGTAAGACTGAAGCCTGAGACCTCCCTCTTGAAGCACTGTATACAAGGTTGTCGTCTGTTTATAAAACCACTGCTGAGGGATTGAGGCATGGCAAATCTTCTGCACCCTATTGGCTTCAAATTTGTGAAAGCGGTGACCATGATTATTCATATAGCCCAGGGCAACTTTAGAATCTGTCCAAAAGAACAGGGTTCCTATATGTTAGAGTAGCCTAACTCTTCACTCAGCATATTGCTAATTGAAGCTGAGACTACTGCTGTGGTCAGCTCTAACCTGGGTATAGAAGCAACCTTCACTGGTGAAACACGTCGGTATCCTATGAAATTGATAACGTCCACCTTTTCCTTCCTCAGTTTTGATTGGAGCATTGGCCAAACCTAGTGGTACTGGCATCTGAGAAGTGATGTAGTTCTGTCCTAATCACCTTTCCAAAGTCAGCTAAATGGGTACATGGAGCTGTGTATTATTTCCAAATTACCAAGATAATTTTGTGCCATCTTGGCTTCAGTTTCTCTAGAAAAGGGCCATCTCATCCTGAGCCCTGGTGACACATTTCTTAGAGAATTCTCTTACCTTTGAGGAGACATGGAGCGACAGAATGATGGAATACTGAAGTGTTGCTGGCCCTCCCTTTGATGCAGCTTTGAAGGTGAAGCTGTCCCTCTCTGTGCTCCAGTGAATTCCCAGAGCTCTCTCTAAGGTCATGTCACTGACTGTGAGACTTTTTGTCTTGATGTCTGTGGCATGTTTTGTTGGAGGGATGCCCTGAAGAACAGCACTGGCATTTGTCAGAAGTTTGAAGGCGCAGACCATCCTTTGCGCACCGTGTACGTGACTCCTTAGCTAGCTGAATGGCCTTCTCTGCAGACTCAACACGTGAATTTACTTGTAATGAACTGTGACCCTAGTTAGCATGTATGATTGTGTTCTTTGGTATGCTGCTTTGCCTGAAGTTTACACATCCTGGCAAGGACACAGGTCTGTTGAGGTGCACTTTTATCTCGAATTTATTGGAAGGTTTGCTTTCGTCGGCATTCTTCCATCACAAGAAGAACAGGAAGAAGCGGTCATCGTCCAAGACATGAATTTAATGAAGCATCTTTTCTATGTCACACATCAAAGCAGTGTTTTGCTGTCGGAAACAAATAAGGACACCTATGAGGCTGTTCGCCATGTCAAGACAAAACATGTTTACTGATGCCCTTTGAGTTCAGTTGTCTTCTGAAGATGACATAGTGTGGGTTAGGGGGGCATTTTGAGCAAAATTTTATTTTACTATGATTTCTCTCATTTAGAATCTTCTATAAACATGACAGTATTAATTGTATATTATATATAATTAATAATATTAACATAAGAAAATGCTGTTTTCATTCATTTTCTGTGTCTGTGGACCTTTAAGTTTCATGCTGATGAGAAATATCAACTATCAAGTACTTATTCCACCTGAACAAATTTTTAGCCTTTACATAGTGTGTTTATGTTTCTGTTGATATTTTGTCTCTTTATGTTAAAATAAACCTACATGTAGATTATAGACTGTTCATTTTGTTGTAAGAAATATATTATATATTGTCTGTTATTATGTGTAAGTGTGCAAACTTAGAATCAGCCAGGGATCAAATAATTATTTTCTCCACAATATCTAAACCAGACTTGGTGCATGGGTTCGCGACCCCATTCTGCGGAAGGACAGAAAAATTCTGCCTCTTTTGCCAACTGTGCAATAAGCTACAATATGCTCTGCCGTGCTTGCCTTAAATAACTGATTCATATTTGTTTTGATACCATGAGAGGTCCCAAGGTCAATTTGTCATGCCAGCCTAATTTATGCTACCACCATAGTGGATGTCATATAAAGCTTTAAAATTCATCCTTTCACTCCAAATAAGCTAGTATGGTAGAAATGACCCAAGTGAAATACATTCATGATCTCATGATCGTGAGATCGAGGGTTGAAATCTCCGTTAGATCCAATCATGTTAAGATCCCTGTTCTAGGTCTTAACCACAAGTGTGCCGCAGTATGAATGGGTACCAGTAAAAGTACTGGAAAGAAACCTGCGAGGGACTAGCATACCATCTAGGAGGAGGTAAACTCATAGTCGCTTCACGCTACGGAAACCAGGTATAAGCTCCGGCCTGATGAGCCAGTAGGCTCAGACTTGCCTACCTACAAATCAGAAATAGAACTGGTTTTCAGTTGGTAGAACTCAATATATATACACACACACATGCATACATACATATATGTATGTACACGTGTGTGTGTGTGTGTGTGTGTATGCATGTGAATGATTTATATGCACTGTAAGGCTGTACTCTACACCTCAGTTGCAACCATGGATAAAAAGTTTGCCCCAGGAAGCAGAAGCATTTTCAAGCTCATTGTCAGATGGAAGCAGACCATTAAACATGATATTTACTAGAAACAATGAGCATCAATCTATAAATAACCACAGAAAGCAGTGTACAGTACATTTCCCTTCTTCCCATTTCCCACTTCCCCCTCATCAGCCATGACTAATTTGCTTTATAAAACTGATTTTTGGCAACAGTGTAAGTGCACCAGATAGTAGAACAGGAAATCCAGAAAGAAGAAAAAACAATGTATTGAGCATTCTTCTTATTGACACAAACAGCCTGCAGACACAAACAGTTTATCAGACACTACTTTGATATTAGTTTCCCGTTAAGTGAATACAGATGTTTAGCTTGAAAGGCTTTTGATCTTTTAAATGAAATGTGGTTATGTGAATTTATATGTAAATGGGTTTTAGTGTACAAGTTGGAATTTCTGCTCAGACGTATGTGATGTATTTGTTTTGCAGGAGCTCAATGAGTACCTGGTGGATAAGGTGTATTTGGCTGGAAATTGCATCACTTTGGCAGATTTGCTGATGTATTATGGCATCCACCACATTATTGTAAGTTCCTCCGCTTTGTTCTAGATTGCAGGGATGATGGATAGACTTGCAGATGAAAAGCAAAATGAAAATGCACTTTATGTGTGTGTCTTCGTTAATGTATTAAAGGGATCACATGCAAAGGCAGAAATCAGCAAAAACACTTAACATGTTAAAAGTTATGATGTCTGTACTTTTGCCAAATAAATAAATATCACTATTGGTTCTGTTCTTCTCCCGAAATCAGATGGAGCTTTCAGTACAGCAGAAGGAAAAGTACTTGAACGTGACCCGGTGGTTTGATCACATCCAACACTATCCAGGAGTGTGTCACCACCTCCTCCCTGTGGTTGTTCTGAGGAACAGAGTTTACCCCAGTGGTCAGCACTGACCACCTCCTGATGTCCTCTTCCTATCGGGTAATGCAGGGCAGTCCCATCTTCACTTCTTGTATCCCTCTGTGCTGCCCCCTGCAGGTTGGGGTTCTTGTACCGATACCATCGGAATAATTCAGATCTCTGGGACAAGGGAAATAAATGGCTCTTAACAACTATTGTGGTTTTTTATTTTTTCTGTTTATGTAGGTGTTGGACAGGGAGGATGCCTGGTAGTTCCTTTCTATAAGTTTTAACCAGTGTGACTTTAGGAAAGTATCTTTAATTTATAAGGCATTTACTAAACAAATAGAAAGAATAAAGCAAAGGAAAAATACATATGCAGCTAGTTGAACAACCCAGACTCTTGCCACAGGATGTACTGTACTATCATCCAGTTTGTTTTTATTTAACAGTGATTCGCTTCAGGCTCAGTGGCTGTCATGGACACTATTCAGTGTAGCTAAAGACATCTTTTTAAACCCATTCAGAGTTTTAGTATTTACTACATGAAACACCACCAAAGGAAACTAAAATGGAACGTTTTTTTCCATTTTTAAATCCTGATTATAAAGACATGGCCTGCTTTAAGTGACCATGCCAAACCTTGAGTGTCCATTCCTTTCCTTTAAGCATTATCCACTAGAGATGGTGTAGAATCAATTCAGTTATGCATCACGATTCCAATGTGTGATGATTCATGTATCATGTTCATTCTCACTCGTTTGCCGAACCACCTAATCTTTTTAGAGTCGCAGGGAGGATGGAGCTTATCTCAGCTTAGCTCACACTGGGAAAAGGCAGGGTACCCTAAACAGCTAATGTGCATGGCATTGGTCTGTTGGAGGAAACCGGAGTACCCGAAGAAAACCCATGCAAGTACAGGGAGAACATGCAAACTCCAAACATTCACACCCGAGCCTGGCACTCACACCCAGCAATAGATATGGAATTGGGGATATTTATAGAACCATGATTTATACAAAATGGCAAAACATCAAATCGCCATCTGAGTATCACAGTATTGTGGGGGGGGATTCCCATCCCTATTAGCCTGAGTGGATAATGTTTTTAGCCCAGATATTGGATAAGTCAGATAGTTATGTTCCTGTGTAGTATATGCTAATTCATTTTAACTACTTTTATTCATTTTCTGTCGGTCTCCTAGTTTTACCCTGTATTTTGTACTGCTTATCATTTTATCTCTGAGCTGCAGTAATAATAAGTGCGTGGGCAGTGTACAGTGCTTAGCCTGGCATACAGAGTTTGTGCTCTGGGGCAGAGGGCAGGCCACCAGCTGCAGCAGGCAACTTAGTGCCAATGCTGCTTCCTCTTGTCAACATCTCCGCAGTCAGTTGTTGAGAGCGAATGCATGTAATTTCATCATTTAGCCACAATCTCCCTTCCTGAGCTGTAAAATTCATTCATAGCATAGAGATACGCTTAAGTTTAGTCCAAATGATTACCATCCACAACACTAATATCACCACAGATTTGAACATTTCAGGCTGTGTGTGTTTTTATTGTAATAAGGTGTTTTGTTTAAGGAACTGTTAGGCATGTCTTCTGTAAATGGAAAATGCAATTTTAGGGTTTACTGATTAAACTTTGCTTGTTTGGGCCACATTTCTGAAGGATATTTCTTGTTTTTAATAAAAGTTTGGGAACCCCATTGATTGTTTATTTCTCTGCTGTGCATATACTTGTTATTTTATTGTTTTCCCAAACAAGGCTCCCTTAGAAAATTACAATCTTTTCTAAGCCAAATGTTCCTATTTATTGTAAATAAGAACTTGACTTGTGCCAATAAAGAAAAGAAAAAAGAATGAAAATGAATGTCTATGGAAGTTTTGATGAAGGATCATGTTTGTTAGAGGTACAAACGGAAACAACACAAATCTCGGAGTCGTCTGGATAGACCTAAACAGAGGTGTTGTTTTTCTGCTTATTTCTGTCCCGTCATATTTAATTATCAGAATAATCTCAAAGAAGCTTTGCAGTGATTTGAGGTACTGGAGGGAAAACAGCATTTATATTTTTAGCAAACAGAACTTCTAAGGAAAACAGAAATATTAAGGAATTAAAACATTTAATCTGTGTCCATGTCAAAGTACTGAAGTTCAACAATTAATTTTTTGGGGTTTACTTAAGCTTTGTACAAAAACCAATAAAGCAAGCCGGACCTGGATTGTTGTAGTGTAAAAATCAACACATTGCTACTTGAGAAATTTTTCTTCTGTACCGAAAGCCAACTCAAGATTTTTATTGATTTATTTTAAAAGCAAAAACATATTTCTATTCATCATGTGGCTGAACTACACATAATTTACCTTACACTGATAGAGTTTGCAAGTTGCTTAAGGTATCAAAGAGCAAGTTAATTCATCAGGAGTCCACAGGAGATTTCGCATTAGAGTTCTGATGATGCCTCTGCCTTCCATGTCTAGGAGCATTCTATAACTAGCTTGCGATTCCCATACACTGGGAGTTTGTCCACAATGCCCGATGTATGTCATGGTTATAATGTTAATATACTTACAACAATATCATTCAATGTACAATCGTATTATGTCTATATTGCAGGTTTAGCAACCATAGGATGCTAATTACGTGGGGTTTTTTCCTGTATGTTTTGTCATCTTTCCATCAGCTGGACAATGCAAGTGCTCGGCAGTAATTTCTGGATGTTAAAACACTCCATCACATCATAATGAAACTCAGTTTGTAGAATAAATATTAAAATAAATGCCTAAATACAATCAAACAATATCCATCCATGGGAATAAAACCGTATTTGTACCGTATGAATTGGGAGGGTTTCCTCACATGACATGTACATGACCTTAACTGGCTGTCCCAAATTGCTCCTCAGTGTGAGTGTGAATGTTGTGTTGGCCTTGTGACCAGCAAGCTGTTCAGGATGTACCCCGCCTTCACCCGTGTTGACTGTGATATGCTCCATCCTCTCATGGTAGGATTAAGCGATTGGCAAATGAGAGAGAGTGATAAGTAAAAGTCCCATTATTTCCTTATTCGGGTTATTATTATTCATTCATTTATTTTCTAAGCCGTTTAATCCTAATTAGGGTCACGGGGAGGCTGGCGCCCTTCGCGAAGGCGGGGTACACCCTGAACAGCGTGTGTAATACTGACAAAGACTTGGCTTACTTGAACTTATGTTGTTATCTTGACAGCTTGTTTTTGTTTGCTCAATACATGAGTAGGGAGTGTAAATATGGTGGGTATGTGGCTTCAGTATCATTGGTGGTTTTATTAGAGAATCAGCTCTCCAGTTCTATATGTAGATCAGTGATATAGTGTTCATGATTACCTTTGCAAGGATTAGTTTGGCAGTTACTGGGGAGTATCAATATGGATCTGTGTGGCTTCAATGGTGTATGTGCTCATAACATGACTCCAGTTTTATATATAGCTTGGTGGCTAGAATGAGCATTGTGCCTATCAAGTGTATCCATGGTTCTGGTGTAATATCAACATCCGGGTTTGAGCGGTAATTGTTGTTAAAGACTTAACAACAATTTTTTTTTAAAAGACTTTTTGTCCACTGCTGTTTACCGACAGATGTAAACATGTTCAGTAGTGGGCTGTTTCAGATTATTTTATGTTCATAACTTTACCAGGCTGATTTTCCTAATATTCCAAAAAAATTGTGGTGCCATAAAATCAAGTGCTGTAAAAGTATTGTAATGACCATCCCCAATTAATCCATAGTTATTGATTTATCATCTGAGGACCCTAAAGTGTCCCCAAAAACAATCCCATGATCATAAAATGTTCTTTTTACTCTAAGAAAAAAAAAAAGATTAGCAAAATGGTCTTAATTACAACTGTTTGTTTCTCTCTTTCTTTTCTGCTTTTTTTTTTTTTTTTTTATTAATATAATTTTTTTTTCTCTTGGTGAAATTCATTTCAACTTTAATGAAATGGATAAAAATATAAATAAATTATGAATGATCAATCATGAGTAATATAATCGCATCTAATTAAAATTCTAACCCCCATCATCACCAAATGTTTCGAGAGACTCGTCTTGTCTCACATTAAGGCTGCCATCCATGCTGACCTTGATTCACATCAGTTTGCATACAGATCAAACAGGACAGCAGTAACACCTATGTGAGGATGCTGTTCGAAGACTTCAGCTCTGCTTTCAACACAGTTCTACCACTTAAACTGGTTCAGAAGTTGGGCAACCTGGGCCTAGGGAGCTCACTGTGCACCTGGATGCTGGGCTTTCTTAGCAACAGACCTCAGAACATCAGGATAGGAGACCACATCTCCTCCTTTCTCTCCTGAACACCACAGGGGTGTGTTCTCAGCCCCCTCCTCTTCTCCCTCTTCACACACGACTGTTCTCCCATTCACACCGGCAACACCATCATCAAATTCGCTGACGACACCACCGTCAGAGGTCTGATAAAAGATAACACATGCAAGACAAAGGAAATGCTCTTAGAGCAGGTCTCGAACATCATATAGCACCATGCACCTTATGATTAAAAAGCTTTAACTCTTACCCTGTGTATTCCATGCACCTTTGATATATAATACACCCTTCTGTGTATGTGTGTGAATATGTGGACAAATGTAAGTCTGTGTGTATATATATATATATATATATATATATATATATATATATATATGTGTGTGTGTGTGTGTGTGTGTGTGTGTGTGTGTGTGTGTCTATATCTGTACATACAGGTATGTGTATGTACCTACATGCACATATAAAGCTTTGTGTATTTACCTTAGTTGTCTTTTTTATGCACTTTTTGCTGCTTAAAAGAGAGCTGCTAAACTGATTTTCATTGTTCATGCAACAGTTGACAATAAAGATCTCTTATCTTATTTAAACACATTAAATGTATTTATTTTTGAAAATTATCTTGTCCAATTATTTGTAGTAAATAATTTGTACTTTTTAGCTTATCTTATAGGCACTATTTGATTTATAATGTAATGAGCGTTGATTCCATAATGACTCTAAATACAGACTTTTACCTTTACACAGGTCACACACACACACACACACACACACACACACACACACACACACACACACACACACACACACACACACTGGTGGATGGTGACTTCTGAATTTCAGTCTTGACTGAACCAATAAATGTGGGCAAATATGTAGCAAGTTATCATTTAAGAGTTACATCTCTAGAATTTATACATTTTAATTTGTTTTAATATTAACACATTATAAATATACACTGGGATTTATAGAGTCAATTTTTATATAATTATATACTCTATAATAAACTTGAATAAAACATTATGCTTACATACCACATTTTATCAGATGGTAAAACCAACTGAAACTTGTGCTAGGGTGCTGGCTTAGTGTTCCGAACATTGGGGGTTCAAGCCCCACTCTCACCAAGTCGCTGCTGTCCCCCAGTGGAGCTGACTGGGTTATCAAAGGCCAGCCAATGTCTCTCACTGTCTGTGGTGCAAGGCATGTAAAAAAAAAAAAGGGAGTAGGCCATTGACTTGCCGTCAGTGCGTTTCTGCCTTGCGATGGTTTGGCGAGCTGTCCAGGGTGTACTGTGCCCTCGCCCAGAGTAAGCTGAGATGGGTGCCACTCTCCTAATCAGGAGATAAGCGGTTCAGAGAATGAATGAATGTTTTAAACCAAATTCAAGGATCTTAGTGAAGTTTTGATCTGTTTTGGCAAAAATATACTTCTGGTGACATACTATTCATACTCATTCAATTTTTCCCTATTTATTTTCAGGCACTTTTTCAAACTAATTATATGTTTATGATGCTTCAGATTTAAAATGTTTTGAACAGTGAGTCATACATATATGTATTATGTATAATATATAATACAGTGGCTAAGCCCCACAGTCTTTAAATTTTTGAAGAAATGAAACTTCCCACATTTACTGTGCACTTTTATAACATCATTCAAACACTAATTTCAATGTTTTCAGTGTCATTGAGTCTAATTACATTTTCTGAAGGGCAACAGATTCATCAAGTAGTAGCCTTAAAGTGTCTTATCTGGTTATTGTTATAGTGGACACGAGTATGGCTAGGGAGAATGGTCAGTATTTCACGTTAAGATAAATGGAAGTAACTACAACCATTTTAGACCATAGCTAATTAATTTTAGGCACAAACCATGGCATCTGGTAAGTGATGCTTATTAGTTGATGATGCCATTATTAGTTCCCCTTATTTGCAGAATAATTAAAACTATGTCACTCAAGTTTCTGACGGGTTTCTTACTGTTACCTTACATTTCTGTGAAGACAGTTATATTCCATAACAAGTGTCATCACGTGTGCACAGGGCAGCGCAGCTAGGCTTTATCCTGAAATTTTCCCTTTATCCCTCTGCATGTGATAAGCTCAAGGAAAGCTTTCACTGCAATTGATCGGTTTCCCAGCCCCAGTCAGATAGACCGAGAACTGTTGGCAATTGTTCAAGGAATTGTCCCCAGGTATGTCTGGCCTAAGATACAGATTTCTTTGTGTGCTCCTCATGTGCAGCTTTTGTAGGCAGAATATTATCAATGCCCCTTGACATTCTGGAAAATAATCTTATTCTTGTGGTGTTCATGTTAACATCATCACCGGTATGTCTGTATAGAAGCACAACAAAGTGTTTATGTTTTTCCATGACATTCTTCAGTAAAATCAGCAACACTGCTGTTCCATGCAGACCTCTTGCCATTATTTGCAAAGTAATATGTACTGTCATAGTCTGAGAAAGCATGAAAAAAGGACAATTTATTTGCCATTTCAGGGCCAAATGTTGTTGCTTTCTTATGCTATTCTCCTATCATATCCTTTCCTATTCCCATCCCTTTTCCTATTCCCATTAAGCGCCACTGAAATCAGTAGTAGTGTTGAAGTCTGTTACAAGCTGAAATGTTAACAATAAAAGCTTTTGTAACTTATATCAGTCTCAGTCACTGATCTTAATGCTCCAAAGCATTAAAAATGTAAATATAACTGTTGATAATACAGGTAAAAAGCATTTCTGTTAGCCATTTAGCATTAAAAAAAATGGGTAGTTAAAAAATAAACTGATAATAAATACTTTATTTCACACACACATTCTTTTATTATAATATTTTAAATATTGATTTACCTGTAATTTGGCTGAAGGGATCAGTGTGCAGGTGTGCCACTGGGGTGAGTTAAATGAGACTAATCTGTAATAAATAGTGTGGAAGAAGAAATAATACAGCATAATATGGAACTATAGATATTTTATTTTTATCCATTATATGTTATTTGACCACACAGCCGTACTTCCATTCATTCAATTCAATTCAGTTTTATTTGTATAGCAAATTTACAATCAACATTGTCGCAAAGCAGCTTTACATAGTAAAAGCAATTACCCCTACACATCCCTAATGAGCAAGCCTGTGGCAACAGTGACAAGGAAAAACTCCCTCAGTTTACACAAGGAAAAAACCTTGAGAGGAACCAGGCTCAAAAGGGAAACCCATCCTCATTTGGGTGAAACCATAAAATACAAACCCTATAGGAAAACTTCATTACAGTCCAACATGTAGTCCGGTTTATATCACCAGCAGTGAAATAGTCGTCTTCACAGTCACTGAGTGCAGATCTAAGCCCATATGGATCTTCATCAGCAGGAGTGAGGGGTTTCCAAGATGAGAACTCCAGGACAGACCACAGGACTCAGAAACCAGAAGGATCAGGGGGATCAGGATTACCGGCATCCCAAAAGTAGTCTTCCGTAAAGGCCAGAGTTGTAGAGTGTATGACTAATAGTTGTCGTCACTGAACAATTCCCGTTCATAGTTCCACTCATAATCTTGGTTTGATTCCAAGTCAGGTGCATATTTAAACACAAACTCAAAGCTGAAGGCAGTCCCTTTGGTCTTGGGTCTAAGCTCTGTCAGCCTCTGGCTGTAGCCCTGGGTTGGACACCACCCTGTCGGCTTCTGACAAGAGCTCTGAGTTGGAGTCCACTCTGTTGGCCTATGGCAAGAGCTCTGGGTTGGGTGCTCAAGGTTGGGTATATATATATATATATATATATATATAAGCTGCATTGTGTAGTGATGTTATTAAGGAGACCACACTGTTGTCATTCCAGTAAGCAATTTTATTGCTTTCCTGACACTGACAATGACAGAAATAAAAGTGAGTCTTTCATGACCACTTCCTCCCAAGTGACATGTGGCAAAGAGGAAGTGATTAGGCTGAACTGGCCAGTTTTATAGTGGGTACACAGGGTTCCCCAATTGAGAAAGCAAGGGCATAAGGTCAACCCAAACTCCACCCAAAGAACATTTCTGTCAGGTAAAGCAATTAAAAAAATAAAAAGAAATAACATTTTGTGTAATTACACACAACATAACCTGTATTACATACAAATTGACCTTTGTTACATGTACACAATCATGCTCTTTACGAACAAGAAGTTTTCATAACTTTGTCCCACAATGCCGCTTGGCCCCATTATTACTGTTCGCAGCTATATTTTCGTTTACTTCATAATCAGAGGCACTCTAAAAGAATTTGTGCTTTAACTTATTTATGAGTGAAAACAGGTCACACTTGCTGATTTAAAGACATTGTCTTGATGCAATTATCAAAGCACAGAAGGAACCCCAGAGCTCCTCACTCAACTCAAATAAATTGGAGAAAAGGTGCATATGTGTGACCTAAGGCACAGGGAGGTACTTTAACTTTTGCATGGTTGACAGACTGTTCCAGAATTAGACTCTGCAGATCCCTGTCTCAGCTGGATGAAATTCCTTTTTTTCCACTCTGTATAGCATGGCTGTGCAGGCCTTGTGTGCATGTTGTGTGTTCATATGCTCACTGAAGGAGCTGTACATATGGCTCAAGGGCAATCAGGAGTTCTATGGAATGAAGAGGAGACATTTAGTATAGGATGTCAAAACTTAATCCTGTTTAAAACAGGACAAAAGTCAAGATTATTTACCCATATTTGATGAATCTCCACTAGAGGATTCCATTTATTATTTATTATTAGAATTATTGGATTTGATTGGGGATTCTTATCCACTGTCCATGGCATACTCATCACAAACTCATTTACCAAACCCGCTTATAGGGTTGCAGAGAGGACGGAGCCTACCCCAGCCGACAGTGGGTGAAGACAGGGTACTGCAGGCACCATTCACACTCACCTCTCGTGATAAATTGGTGCAGCCAGTTAGCCTAATGTGCATGGCTTTGGACTTCGGAAGGAAACTGGAATACCAAGAGGAAACCCACGCAAGCATGAGAACATACAAACTCCACACAGGAACGCCCAAACCTGGGGCTTGAATCCAGGACCTTCTTGATATGAGGGAGATGTGTAACCACTACACCACCATGCCACCCTCTGTGGGATACAGTATGTGTGATATTCTGCTTACTTTTCTGGTCACAAACTTTCTTCCAAGCCTCTTTCTGTTTCTGAGCAATTTATGTTGCTATACTGTTAATGCAATATGAAGAATCAGAATCAGAATACTTTATTAATCCCGGAGGAAATTGTGTCAGAACAAAAACCCTCTGTCAAAGCTAAAGGTTCTGATTTGCTTGGGATTCTAGTGGGATGCAATTAGGCAATTAGACTCAACAGTTGAACACTTAATAGTTTAACTTAAAGTGGTTTGAAAACTGCGGTTAGAGAAAAGCCAAATGCATGAATAAATGTGTATTTTATGGAGAGAGCTCCAATAACCTGTTTTCCCAAGTGTCCTCACAGTGATATCATTACAACTATGGCAGCAAGGTGGCGTAGTGGTTAGCATATCCATCTCACAGTAAGAAGGTCCCGGGTTCAGCATGGACCTTTCTTTTTGGAGTTTGCATGTTCTTCTTGTGCTTTTGGGGGTTTTCTCTGGGCACTCCGATTTCCTCTCACATTCCAAAGACATGTACATTAGGATAATAATCTGGCGAGCTGTGCCGGCACCCCGACTTCACCCATTGTCGGCTGAGATGGGCTCCAGCCTTTCCATGACGCTAATAGTAGGATTAAGTGGTTTGTGATTTGACTGAGTAAGAGTGAATGTCTCAACCACCCACCTTCCACATCCTCTCATCTCCCCTACTGGTGTTGCCTGAGAACTTCAGTCAGACCCCCCTCTTTAATAGGGTGTTTCAGGGCTGCTAGAAACTGATATAAAAGGTAGTTGTATCTGAAATGGTTTGGAAAAGAGGTTTTCTGCCCTGCAAAGGTAAAAGGCAGTAACTGAATTTTTTTTTTTTGAGCTTTTGCGCTTAAGATACATTACAGTACCTCCTTTATATGTCAGGTACTGTCAACCTTTACAGTACCTGCATTGTTAAACAGATATGAAGACTGGCATAAAGGATTTTCTGCAAATGTACCTAGGGTAACAGAGGTAAAAACAGTAGATGAACTTACTGCTGTTTAGCTCTCTATCCGCTATGGTAAATATGCAGGTACTGCTTTTTACCTCTGTATGCAAGTCATTTTTCAGGACGAGTCTAGCAGTTACTTCTGTCTGTGAAAATGTTTGCATCCACATATGACAGAGGTCATACTCACAGCGGCAGCTGCAACACTGTTTTTGATGATTAAAGTGATGTTTAAAAAATTTAACAAATAAAATATTTCCAGGCCAATGCGGTAGGATGTTTGTGGAGATGTCCCTGAAGCGCAAAAAAAACACCCCACACATGAGTAAACTGTGTTTTGTTCTATATATCCAAGTTGATAAATTTTTAGTCAATATATCGGTCTTGAACGTAACTGCATATTGTGCAAGGATTTGTTTTCTGATACGAATAAAGTAATGTAATATAGTCTTTAGTATTTTGAGGACTATTTATATGGCCAGAATCCCGGGGCCTAGGCGGGCTAGACCAGCTTCTGTAAAATAGAACTTGTATTCAGCAGCAAGGCGCATATTACCACAATGTTAAACTCTTGCAACATTCTTGCTTTTCACTTTGTGTAGAATGTTCTTGCTTTTCACTTTGTGTAGAAATATCAATGGGTTGTGGTCAGTATATATTGGTATGGATTGACTGAAAGAAGACAGGTATACTTCAAAATGCTGCATTGCTAGAATTAAAGCTATTGTTTCTCATTCGATAGTGGAGTAATTTGTTTGGTGTGTATCAATTTTCTTTGAAAAGTTACATTCTTGATGTTTAATGCCATTATCGTCTAACTGTAACAATGCAGCACCTGCACCAACATCACTGGCATCTAGAGCCAAACTGAAGGATTTGCCAAAATCTGGGACCTGAAGAATGGGTTGTGCATATAGTAGGGATTTAATATTGTTGAAGTCCTTTTGACAAGACTCGGACTAAACATACTTTCTGGTTTTCTTCAGTAGTAATAATAATATTACATAGATGCTAAAAGGACACTGACCTTCATAGCTACATTCTGTATCAGTTTTATAGATACCAGGTTTTATTCAATCCTAACAATCCTAACAAAATTATATTTGGGCTTCTACATCTACAAGAAACCCTCGGCAAGGTAATCCTGATCCTGATCAATATATATATATTGTATGTGGGAAAAAATAACAGTACTACAATTTCATCCCGACAAGCCTGTTTCGTGGTTGCCCCTCAT
>JAOUQZ010053614.1:0-22409 GCA_028564935.1 Neosilurus hyrtlii
GCAAGAACTTTAATATTGTATTTATGTACAGATGTAGCAGTTTGTCTGGTGATAGTTTGGTTTAAAGGGTCATTGCTGTATATCTATAATGTTTCTGTCTCCTCTTTTTTCTTTTGTTTTCCTTTTGTTTTGGTTTGCTGTATTCTTTCTTTTTCTGTCCCCTCGAGTCAAGTCCAGCAAGATTACACAGATTCCATAACACAAATCAACAGTGAAGAAGAAAAATAAATAAATAAATAATATAGCATACAGAAATGCAGATCCCGTTCTCAAACTACTTTTTTGCATCAAGAAAAGATCAGCCCCAAAAATTCACTTATCAAAAGAACAGAGAACTCTCTTGAATGGTCATATAGCACAGGCTCTCAACAGGGTCTCTTTTAGTGACTCCATAACCTGAACTAGGATCTTTCTTTCATTGGGAACATAAAATCGGTATCAGTCTGTGCCATCGGCTGCATGCAATTAAGATACTCACTCATAACCAGATGGACAATCAAAGAGCATTTCATTCCTTCCTGGGACTAGAAAGAGCCGACACCTTGCACCAAGGGTTAAAAGTGTAAATCTTTCCAGGCCACTTGAAAATAGTCATACAAGAACCTTTGATCCCGAAATCAGATTATACAAATATTTTAAGACACTACTTCAGAAAATGGGAGTTTGGAACAAAGATTTTCAGTCACACCTTTAGAGCTTCCTCTCAACCAAATCTAAGAAAACAACTAAGAAGACCCCACCTGGAGATGTCATGTCATGTCATGTCTAATTAGGGTCGCGGGGAGGCTGGCACCCATCTCAGCCGACTCTGGGCGAGGGCAGAGTACACCCCAGACAGCTCAGAGACTCAAATTTGTTAAAAACACTCAATCACCTTCAACCATATCTATACACACACCCCCACACACAGATACTCACCCACAAATATTGGCAACCATTCTCACAGAAGAGCAACCCAAATTCTTTTGTAAGAAAACATTCCTGGGGTCATTTAACTTGATGTGTAAATGTGTATAATCCATGTATGTAAGTAATATGTTTTGGAGTCATGTATTACTGTGATATGTTATGGTATATCAAATACAATGTACAAACAACCCAGAGACTATCACCTACCCAGCCAAATAGGCCAATTTGCATATTAAAATAATGCTCAGTTCCCCTGAGGCTGGATATGGGTAGCAATTGTCAAAGCACTATACCTGAAGAAAGTTGTATTTCTTTAATTGTAACAATGTGAAAATTATCATCCAGGGCCATAAATCAGGGCCCTGTGGAGTTTGCACATCAGGCTTAAGGCAGGACTACTGGCCAGAGGTCCCCAGACTAGCTCATTAATATGCATGAATCTCAGGCTCAAATGGACCATCTTCATGACAGCAATTCAAACAGCAATTGGATCAAAACCTGAGCAACATCGGAGCAGCATCTGAACAAAATCAATTATCGGGTAATGAGCTTCAAGTGCCAAGAACACCTTCACGTCTCATCAAGCATTTTATCGTCATGCTCCACTCCGCTTCTTAACTTTCAAGATTCAAAGACAAGAACTGCTCTCCAAGCCAGCCTTAACTCACAGACCAATCAGATAAAATCTTCATCGTCACTTACTATCCAGTAGTTAATATTGCTAAGTATTAACTTATCATGTCACAGTATTTCCATTTCCCATACCGTTCATCTCATCATTTTTGTTTATTATATGTTGTTCGTTATATGTTAGTTAGAAATGAATGTTTTGTCTTGTCATAGATAAAGAGATCTTTATTGTCAACTGTTGCATTAACAATTAATCAGTTTTGCAGCTCTCTGTTTAGCAGCAATTATAAAAAAGTGCACAAAAGGCAACTAAGGTAATTACACTAATCGATTGTGGCCGAAGGTTGTTTTTCTCCTGGCCACTTTATGGCACGGTCAGCCTTGCCAATTACCTTGATTGGTGGCAGGTCCCGCAGGGTCCTTTTAAAAGGCAGCCGTGTTTGGTCAGCCAGTATCTCATCCTTTTGTCTCACGTGGTGGCTTGGCGTGGCTGAGCCTTTTGGTTTTGGCGTATTATTGGTGATGGCTGTTAAAGGAAGGAAATCAACTGCTCTATGGATGCGGTGCATGCTGTTAAGAGTCTGCCCCGATTATGGTACACCTGAGCCGCAGTATTCCAGATTCTCCTCTGCATGATTTCCAGGGCTGCGCCTATGCCAACGGAGCAAGGCGGAAGATCTAAGGCTGCTTTGTGCCACCACTCTTTGGAGGACTGCTGTTTTGGCTCTTCAGCTTTTGATTTTCTGTTGCAGCTTCTGTTCTGCTCTGTTCGGTTTGGATGTGGGCTTGTTGGACGAACGGGCTTCTGCATGAACTGCATTGACTCTGTTTTGGCTCTTCGGCTCTTGATTTTCTGTTGCAGCTTCCGCTCTGCTCTGTTTAGTTAGAACGTGGGCTTGTCAGACGAACGGGTCGCTGCATGGACTAATTGGCCAAGCAGGCTTGTGTTGTGCTAAACAAGTTTTTTTTGTATTTGTATTAACTTGTTTGTTTATTTGGTTTTATGATTTTGTATTTTTTTGTTTGTTGTGTGTTTAATTTTGCATGTTGTTTGGCTTTAAAATGTGTTATGCTGTGGTGGTTTAATCGTGTTTCCCTTTTTGTCAAGTGCTGTGGGCCCCAAGCGGCAGTCCAATCCTTGGTGGTGGTTCACGATATCCTTTCCTTGCTGTGTTGAGTGTGTGTGATAACACGGGTGATTAGAGTGAAGCGCTTTTCTCTCTGTTAGTGACTGGTCCTGCCGCATGGTAAGCCCGCGCCCTGATGTGATTATCCAGTTTACAGTTGGTTTAATTCTTGAATTTGTGTGTTTGTTGTTTATTATTATTTGTGATGAATAAAAAAATATATATTTTTATATTGTATCATGTCTCTGACCCATTTTTTTAAGGGCTGCTTTGCAGCAGAAGGTTCCTCGGTGGTGTAACCGGGTGCCTTCCTGTGCTGTGTAATGCCGAATAGTACTGTTACACTATATAAATTGATCGTTCTGCTCACAGATCAAAGTCAGATCCGAGCTGTGATCTTTGCTATGTAAGCTTGCTAATCTATACAAATTCTCTTCTAACTAAGCTGAGACACCTTCTAAAGTGCACTTAGGAAAGTCTCAAGTACAGCACACTTATAAATCTTGACTAATTATTTTGCTGGCTGAGCAATTTAATCAATGTGTTACGATACCACACGGAGACAGAAGAAATAAACTTATACAAGTTCATTTTGACCAAGGAGTTGGGCTCGGAGAGCCACACACACGTAAACAAAACTGAACGGAAATCAAACCTGCCACAAGGGGCGAACACTAACTGATAAACACAATACAACAAACGAAAATGAAACGTGCCGCGGGGGGCAAACATAAACCGACGGGAACGTCCGTGGCTTCACTGTTCCATGGGAAGAGTGGAGGTTGGTGACCGAGTACACCGAGATGGTTGGCACAAGGAATTCTGTGCGTAGTCGGCCCATGGGAGGAATTGGTTCCAAGAGGTGTGGTGCCGATGGCAGAAGGTTTGTAAGAAATGCTCAATGTCCTGAATCTTTCTTTCCGTCTGCCCATTTGTTTGGGGGTGATACCCGGAAGATAAACTGACTGCCAGCCCCAGTAACTTGAAAAAGGCCTTCCAGAATCTGAATTCTGAATCTGACAAGATCCCTGTCTGTTACCACGTCCTCTGGTAACCCAAAATTACAAAAGACATGCTCGAACAGGGCCTTGGCCGTCTCTGCGGCCGTTGGAAGGGTCTTGAGAGGGATTAGCTTGCACTTCTTAGAAAAACGATCCACAACCACTATGATGCAGGTATAGCCCTCAGAGGATGGAAGGTCTGTCATGAAATCCACCCAGATGTGCGACCACAGACGTTGAGGTACGGGCAATGGAAGGAGCTTCCCAACGGGAAGATGTCGAGGCGTTCTGGTTATGTTGCAGTCTTCACATCCGGCTATGAACCTCTTGGTCATGGTGGCCATCCTGGGCCACCAATAGCGCTTCTGGAAGATGGAGAGTGTCGCCCTGGTCCCAGAGTTGCCCGTACCAGGGTTGGAATGTACAATCTCCAGTAGGGGGAATCGGAGGTCACGGGGTACATATTGAAGTCCTTGCAGTGTTTCTGGTGGCACTGGATCTGTCTCCAGGGCGACTTGGAGCTGTTCTTCCAGGTCCCACTGTATGGAATTTACAAAGACTTTGGACGGAAGGATAGGAGTAGGTTTGTCTGGTGCTTCTTTGGGTTCATGGATACGGGATAGGGCATTGGCTCTGGTGTTCTGTGATCCTGGGCAGTATTTTATGGTGAAGTTGAATCTGGTGAAAAACAAGGCCCAGCGAGCTTGGCGGGGGTTCAACCGTTTGGCTTCCCTTTGGTAGCACAGGTTTTTGTGGTCAGTGCAGACCTGGAAGGGGTGTTGTGCTCCTTCAAGCCAGTGCCGCTATTCCTCCAAGGCGAGTTTAATAGCTAGCAGCTCACGTTTACCCACGTCGTAGTTTTGTTCAGCAGGGCCCAGTTTGCGTGAAAAAAAGGCGCAAGGTGATGGACGTCCTTCCTGTCTTCCTGTCCTGACGTTGGGATAGGATGGCTCCCACTCCGTTGGTTAAGGCATCCACTTCCACGACGAAAGGTTTGGCTGGGTCTGGATGGTTGAGCACTGGCGCCGAGACGAATGCTCCTTTGAGTCGTTGGAAGGCTAGCTTGGCTGTGTCATTCCAGACAAGGGTCTTGGGTTTCCCCAAAAGTAGCATCGTCAATGGAGCAGTCAAAATGCTAAAATTGTTTATGAACCGACGGTAGAAGTTGGCGAAACCCAGGAATCGTTGCAGGGCTTTCACTGTCTCGGGTTCCGGCCAGGTTTGGACGACTCTTACTTTTTCTTAATCTCATTCGGACCCCGTGAGCTGATATCACATAACCCAGAAATGACACTGATGCTTGGTGGAAGGAACATTTTTCAGCTTTCAGAAATAGCTGATATTGGAGTAGTCGCTGGGGTACCCTTGTTACATGCTGTACATGGGTAGATGTGTCGGGGGAATAAATGAGGATGTCGTCGATGCACATGATCACGAATCGATCCAGCATGTCCCGAAAGATCTCATTTATGAAGCCTTGGAAGGTCGATGGGGCATTAGCTAGCCTATACGCATTACCAGGTATTCATAGTGGCCATTTGGTGTGATGAACGCAGTCCTCCACTTATCTCTGGCCCGTATACACACTAGATTATAGGCACTGCGGAGGTCCAGCTTACTGAACACGGTTGCTCCACGGAGCTGGTTAAGGGCTGCGGGAACCAGCGGTGACTTGATTGCAAGGTCTTAACCCTCTATCCTTCTTAGTGACCAAAAAGAAGCTGGAGGCTGCTGGTGAGGTAGAATATAGCCCTGTTGTAGTGCTTCTGCTATGAATTCCTCCATGGCTCGTCGTTCTGGTAGAGACAGAGGATATACTCGACCCTTAGGTATCGATGCACCGGGTACCAGCTCAATGGCACAATCCCACGTTCTATGAGGTGGTAGTCCCGCAGCAAGCTTTGGGCTGAACACATCTCGAAAGTTTGTGTATTCCTCAGGGATTGTTATGGTTGTCTGGGCTGCCGGGCTCTCGATGGTGGTTGTACCTATGTTGACACGTCTCGGGGGTAGCTGCGGGAAGCATTGTGAGAAGCATCCTTCTCCCGACTTCAGGATTTCCCCATTGGTCCAGGAGATAGTCGGGGAGTGGAGCATGAGCCAGGGCCGACCGAGGATGATGTCTGCATGAGAGATTTCGAGGACGAGGAAGGAACGGATCTCTTGGTGCATGGATCCTACTTTTAGTAGTACTGGCTCAGTCTGGAGTCGATGGTCTTGTGGGGTGCCGGGTTTCCCATCTACTGAGCAGATGGTGACCGGCGCTCGGCAGCGGTAGACAGGGAGTTGGAGTTTTCGACAAAGGTCCATTGATATAAAGTTGCCCCCGGCGCCGGAGTCAATGAGTGCGAGGACAGTGAGAGAGCACATAGGAGAGGTGATTTCAACTGACGTGGACAGTGGATGTGGATTTGAGCACTTCGAATTGGTCCTGACTCACCTTCGGACGAGGAGGTCATATGGGGCAACTTGCTATGATGTGTCCCGCTTGACCACAATAAATACACAATCTCTCCTGGATCCATCGACGTTCAGCGGGAGGAAGCCGGAGCGAGTCGACCTGCATGGGCTCAGAGGTTGGTATGTCTGGTGTGGAAGGTGCGGGGAGCTGTAATTCGTGGAGGCATCCACTCCGTCGGTGAGCGACACGGATGGCCAATTGGATGAACCTTTTGAGTCCCATGGAGTCGTCGTAAGCGGAGAGTTGTTGTCTTAGAGCGGGCTCTAATCCCTGACGAATATGGATGAGGAGAGCAGCCTCGTTCCAACCACTAGTCCTGGCGAAGGTCCGGAACTCCAGGGCATATGCTTGGATGTCCATCCATCCCTGACTTAGCCAGTGTAGTTTCTCCTGATCCGTAGTGTCTCCATCCAGGTGGAAGAAAACCTCATGGAGATGCGCAGTGAATGCGGCGTAAGTGTTGACGGATGTCCCGTTTATCCTCCACTGACCTTCTGCCCATTGCAGCGCTCTTCCGGAGTGTAGGGAGATGATATAGGCGACCTTGGACCGCTCAGTGGAAAAACGAACGGGGTGCATTTCAATAGCGAGAGCACGCGAGAGCACATTGAAGAAGAAATCCTTTGCTGTTATCGGTATCTCCCGAGAATCGAGCAGGGTTGATGATGGGGCCATCGGCCGGAGTTGACACAATAGATCTTACCGTGGGTGTTTCAGTAGGGAGTAGGGCGCAGCGTACTTCCTCTACGAGGGTTTGGAACGTATTCGGTGTGAACGTGAGTGTGGCCTCCATTCGGTCACGGTCTAGCCTTCTGTTACAATACCACTGAAAATCTGAAAGTGTGGCATGCATTTGTATTCAGCCCCTAAGACAATACTTTCGCTGCAATTACAACTGTATGTTTGTTGAAGTATGTCTCCAGCAGCTTTGCACACTTACAGGCTGGACTTTTTCCCCATTCTTCTTGCAAAATAGCTCGAGTTTAGTCAGTTTGAATGTCATCTGTGAACAACACCAAGTCTTGGCACAGATTCTTAACTGGATTTAGGTCTGGACTTTGACTGGGCCAGTCTAACACATAAATATACTTTGGTCTAAACTATTCTATTGTAGCACTGGCTGAAGGTTTAGGGTCGTTGTCCTGCTGTAAGGTGAACATCTGCCCCAGTCTCAAGTCTGCTGTCGCTGCGGGCTTGCTCATTAGAGATGTGTAGGGTTTGTATAAAAAAGTTTATGTTTTTGTTTAAATTCTCTACTAAATTTCTTTTTCTATGTAAAGCTGCTTTGTGTCAATGTTAATTGTAAAACGCTCTATATAAATTAAACTGATTAGAATTGAAAAGTGAGCACTACAGGTAGCAGGATTAGAGGTGACCACAGAACGCAGGGCTACTTCCAGGCTCTGGTTGGCACCTTCAGCTTTACTATTGCTCTTTAAATGAAAGCCAGATGTGAGACTGATAGTTGCACCTAATGCTTGACAGAAAGATTTTCATATCTGTGAGACAAATTAAGGACCCTAATTAGAAACAGTGTCTGAAGGTATGCCATGCAGGTGGAAAATATGGACCTCAAAAAGGTTGCTAACTCCTGGGCTGATGGAAGCTTGGGAAGAGCAATAAAGTATGCAGACTTGAAAAATTATTAACCTTTGTTAAAATAACGGAGTTACATTGGGAGACCAGTGACAAAGTCGAAGCTGATGTGGGACCAGGAATGGCTTTGCATGGGGAGAGGGGTAAGCAAACCTGCAGGTGGTGCAGGTGAGGACTTTCCTCCGACACACCCAGCAAGTGGAGACAAAGGCCCGGGTGTCTGCATCTAGGGTAGGCACAAGAAATATCTTTTGTCTAGGGACATATACCTGGGTGGCAGGCGAGGAGAGAAGAATGACACCTCTAAAGTGCTTGAGAATGGATTGCAGCAGGAACAAATAACCAGTTAGGAGGTTCCGGTCCTCTTAAACTCCACTCCTGTATTTTGTACACAAATGCTCTTGTTTGTTGCTGTTTGTTGTTAGCACATTAACACCACTATTTAGTTTGGAGTTCTCTGCTTTGGTTTCATAGTACTATATTACAATGTGATGTAACAATGAGTGCCTACTGAACTGTAATCATGGCAACAACCACCATGGAATCCCACTGGAATCATGATAAAGTTGCTGTATTTATTGCTGTGACATGGAGCACAGATGGACCATATTCTTTGTGCATTTTATCAGATTATCTGTCACATGAAAATATGCAACAGCACTTTTCATTAGTAAAATAATTCAGAAAATTGAGACAATGACAAAAGCACTGAAAGAAATTGACATATTTTCTGATGACTAACAAGTAACTTTCTTCAATGCAACAACATTCATGAAGCATGGTATTCATGTTAATTGACACTTGATAAATGAGTCCTAGCATGATGTGTCACTTGTGTGTTTTGAGGTGAGAGCTGAGTCCGATCCACAACCCACAGTCTCTCCCACAGATCTGGCATTTGAAAGTGCTGGGATTATCATTATCTGGGTTTTTTGTTTGTTTGTTTTCCGTTCTTGCAATCTTGATGCCCTTCTCTCTTCAAACCTTTCTACAATTGTGCAATCTGAAGCTTGATGCTGCCAGTTCTTGTCAAAATCACAGCACTTGAGACTTCTCTTGAGTGTGTCACGGTACCTGATTCAGGGTTTTCTCTTCCCCTGTTTGAGCTCACCATATAGCAAAGCTTTGAGGATGCATGCATCTGGCATTCTGGATACATGGTCTGTCCAACGCAGTGCCTTGATGAGTATGCTCTCTATCCCTGGCAGTCTTGTTAACATTTCTGTGCTGAGGATCTTGTCCTGCCATTTGATATCACAGACACAGCTCAAATATCTTAAATGAAAGCAGCCAAGCTGTTTGATAGGTCTTTGATACACAGTCCATGTCTCATATCCAACCATGAAATTCACTACATATGCACAGTGGCACCTGGTCTTACACTAGTGCATCGTTATTCACAGTAACCTGATGGTGTACCTTACTTACAGCCCAAGAAATAGTTAAACAAAACAGTGCTTTCAGTGATGAAGATCTGGCTTTTCTTCATCTGAATCATCATGTGAGAGCTGAATCATCATGTGAGAGCAGAATGGACACTGATTTCTTGGGAGAGCTTTTGAAAAACAAGAGGGGATATGGTTCTTTTTATTTGTTCACCAAACAGCTCCAGAGATAAACCAGTTTAAGGTTGTAAAAGATAAAGCCATTGTGAGTAAAAAAGATTTACATGTGGATTTTAATCCGCCTGCTCCATCATCATCAACTCACATTAAAACAGTTGTGAGTCTCTCATCAGGACTTTCAAAAGATACATTTTTCATTTTCATTTTTCAATTGATTAATTTTGTACAATAAATAAAAACAGAAATTTCTTGTTTTATTTATGAACAGTAAAACCCTGCTCTCATTTGGGTGATAACGCCTGATAATTCCTACGATTTTACCAATTTTTAGGTCGGGAGCGAGTATGAGGGTCGTTGACCATATTGAGAGTGACTGTCAGTGAGTAAACCACCCGTTGTGGACAATCGTCCTGTTTTTTGAAATCTGTTTCGAAATACACGATAATCTACTAACCAGTGACTGTTGCCAACTATCTGCAATTATATTGTTGACAGTTTGAGACCGTTGTGGTTGAACACAGATAGATGCAGATACTTGGGGACTTAGTTGCGGGACCTAATTGCCAACCATCAGATATTTTCATCTGAGTAGAGATATGTCGGTTCCCAAAATTTCAGTTCAGAGTTTAACGGGTTTTCATGGTAATCACTGTTAGTTCAGACTGGGACAATGACAATGACAGCCAAGATAAGTAGTGATTAAACACTGAAATCGGTCTAGCCATGTTTTCGGGAGAGAGAGTACAAGTTAATCAGATTTACTGACTAAACGAATCTGCAGAAGTCAAACATAAGGAAAATGTCAGCAGAAATAACGGAAAGTGAATATGTAAGCCAATGTCACAAGTTAACGTGAAAATCAGTTAAACTGGAACACATGGTTCTCAGTAGGAACGATCACAAATTCAGAATCAGAATAAATGAGTTATTTCTAGAGCATTTTTATTAGGAAGATGGTGGCGAATAATATGAGTCATGGAAATGAAAGTGGAAATACCCAGCATCCATGAACACATGAAGTATGAACTTGAACTTTATTCTCTTGAGAGAACGTTGGATCCATCTTTGTGCCCTTATCCGTGGTGAACAGAAAACTTGTAGAAGTACCCAAATGTGGGCAAATGTGGTATTTACTATTTTTATTTGTGAAATACAGTAACAAAGAAGAAATCCTTCCACACATGCCCTTCTCCTAACTGGAGTCTCCCGCTACAAAGAAGACAGTCAAATATGGTTGCCAACCACTGATCATCACTGACAGTCGGCAACTCCAAAAATCAAGGGCAGCCACCAAAGAATTGCCCCTTGCCACTCCAAATATTCAAGTATTTTATTTTATTATATTCATATTTTGTACAACTACTAAAGTACTACTAAACCATAGTTATAAGCATTATAAATTTCACAAATCCTGAAATTATTATATAATTTTAAGTGGCAACTACATAGCTATTAATAACAGGGATAAAAATTAAGCTTTATTTAACTTTGTATGGTCACAAGATATTTATAGATATTTACCATTTCCACTTGGTCAGTTGTGTGTAAAAATGTGTAGGAATACAACACAGTAGGAATAATCTAAAAACTTACACTTTCAAAACTAACATTTTATATGTGGTGGCAATTTGATTCTAGTGTCTATGGTGGAATTTCAACCAAAGCAGACCATGTTTTACATAAACAGTTACTAATTAGGGGATTAACTAAACCACATCTTATTTAACAAGATAAAAGTATAAAAATCACTAATGTGGTCATTGCTATCTTTCTGAAATAGTACCAGTTTAACTAGCACAAATAGTACAAATATTGCCTAAAATTTAGTTAGAAAAATATTTATTCACCATGCCAAAGATTTTTTCAGGAAAAAATGGTTTTGGGTTTTTTCTTTTCTTTCCTTTTTTTTCACTACAGAACATGAAAAAATAGGCCTCCGGGCTTGGATGTTCCAGAGGTTTCCTGAGGCAGCTGTCAGTTATCGGGCGGCCAAAAGGGCTGCAACTTTAGCAGTCACAGAAGCAAAAATGCAGGCATGTGAAAAGTTTGAAAATGCCTCTCTATAGTCTCTAGGACTCTCTATTGGCCTCAAGGAAATTCTGGCAAACTTCAGTGGCTCAGAAAGGGAAAGCAGGGCCTGTCCCAGGCTGTGCTTGGTTTTGGTGGGGAACTGCAAACCCAGACTGAGGATATAGTCGAGCCATGGAAGCAACATTTTGAGGATCTCCTCAATTTATTCAATATGTTTTTCAATAAGGAGGCAAAGTCTGAAGACTCAGGGGAAGATGACTCTAGCACCTTGAGAGAGTTTGCAAAGGTGATGGACTCACCTTCCTATGACTCTATTACCTTGACAGAGATTGTCAAGGTAGTTAAAAAGCTCATCACTGGCAGAATGCTGGGGGTAGAAGAGTTTTGCCACAAGATGCTGAAGGCCCTTGATGTTGTGGGGCTGTCTTGGCTGACATCAATGTTACATGGAGGTCTGGAAAGACAAATGGAGTGCTGACTGGGATAGGAGAGCTTCAATTATCGTGCATCATACTATTCAGCAGAAAGTCTGAGTGTTGAACCTTGGATTCAGGAGAAGTATGGCTTTCACCCTTTCATGGAACAGTGGACCAGCCGAGTTGAGAGGGGGTCATAGAAGTTTTACTTTTCAGTCTACATGTGTTTTTTTTTACTTGGAGAAGGCCTACTACCATATCCCCTGGGGTATTTGGTCACTGTATAACCAAAATGGAAGCTATGTCTGCATCTTTGGCACAGAGTCAAACTCATTTCCAGTTCAAGTTGGACTACACCAGGACTGTCCCTTGTCAACGATTTTGTTTCTGTTATTCATGGACAGAATCCTAATAGTGCCATCTCATCTTCATAGGTGTCTAGCTTGGGAACTTCAGTATTGCTTCTCTTTTTTTCAGGTGGTGTAGTTCTGTTGGTTTCTTCAGACCATGACTTTCAGCAAACATGTGTGCTTAGTAATGCACTCACACTACTAGGCCTATTTAAACACAGGCATAATGGAAAAAAATCTAAAGCTTTATTTGTTAAGTTTGTGGATACAAACAAGAAAATTGTCTCCTGTTTCAATTCACTCACTGTACAGAGAAGCATTTATGTAGGTTTTTACAAAAATATAAGTGAGGAAACAGACTGTAATTAAATATGTGCAACAAAAGCAAAATGCAAAGTGACAATATAGTATAAACATTTGACAGTGTACCGCAGAATAGTATAGTTTGAAAATTGTTATCGACACTGAGTCCAAACCAGTGTCATGTGTTCTTTAGGTAGCGTAGTGAATAAAAACATGTGTATAGTGGGTTATTTCCCCCAGTGGATTTTTGACACCCTGTGACTTTTTACAGTTCAAAAGAGCAACAGACTGAAGGAAGAAACTATCTTTTTGCAGAGTGGTGTACAGTGCTCTGTAATGCTTTCCAGATGGGAGGAGTTCAGTTTATGTGCAGGATGTGAGGGGTCTGCAGACATGCTACCTACCCTTTTTTTGACCCTGGACTGGTACAAGTCCTGGGTGGAGGGCAGGTCAGCCTCGATGATCCTCTGCTACAGACCTGATTGCCCACTGAACTCTGATCCTGTCCTGTTTAGTGGCCAGTCCAAACCAAACAGTGATGGATGTGCAATGAACAGACTGTATGATGGCGGTGTAGAAGGTGATCAGCAGCTCCCGTGGAAGGTAAATTTTCCCAAATTGTTCCGGGAAATACGATCTCTGCTGGGCCTTCTTCTGTGCAGTGTTTATTAAGGACATCCACTTTAGGTCCTGAGAGATTGTAGTTCCTACAAACCTGAAGATTTACATGGGAGTCACTGTGTTATTTAGGATGGAGAGTAATGCCTTTGTAGGCCTTTTCCTGAAGTCCACTAATATCTCTACAGTCTTTAGTAGGTTTAGCTCCAAGTAGTTATGAATACATAAGAGGACCAGCTGTTACACCTCCCATCTGTAAGCAGACTCATCACCATTCCTGATTACACCACAGTGGTATCATCTGCAAATTTCAGGAGTTTCAGTGAGGGGTCCCCTGAGGTACAGTTTTATCTGTAGAGGGAGAACAGCAGCAGGGAGAGGAAACACCCCTGAGGGGCTCCAGTGCTGATCAAGTGCTGGATGTTCCTAAGCTTGACCTGTTGTGGCCTGTCAGTCAGGAAGCTGGTGACCCAGAAGGTGAAGGCAGGCATTGTTAGCTGGAATAGCTTCCATTGGAGGATTTTAGGTATGATGGTGTTGATTGCTGAGCATTAACCCACTCACTGGATCCAATCCCTTCCACAATATTCCAGACTATCCCTCAAGACCTTCTCTTCTTTACCTAGACTAACTTCAATAACTCCATATCATCTGGACATGTACCAACTGTGTTCAAAAGATCTACCCATCTCAAAGAAACCTTCTCTGGATCCATCAGACAATAGCAACTACAGACTGGTATCACTTCTTTCTTTCCTTTCTAAAATTCTTGAAAGCACTACTTTTAACCAAATGTCTTTCTATCTTTTGCAGAATAACCTCCTTGATTCTAATCAATCTTGCTTCAAAGTGGCACATTCCACTGACACATGTGCACATATCCACAGATAACTCTCTTGGTTGTCACAGAAAAGCTACATTTTGCAAGATCAGCCAAGATGTCATCAGTGCTTATCCTCCTTGACCTTTCAGCAGCATTTGACACAAGACTCATCATCAGGAGTCTAGGAATTTGTGGTCCAGCATGGCAATGGTTTGGCCTCTGCAACTGACCCAGATTGCAGCTGCACGGTTTGTTTTCAACCTTCCCAAATTTTCCTACTCCACTCCACTGCTACAATCTCTCCACTGGCTTCCTGTAGCTGCTCGCATTAGATCTAAAACTCTAATGCTTGTCTACAAAGCCAAAAATGGACCTGCACCCTCCTACCTCAAAGCACTTGTCACATCTCGCACTGCACCGCGTTCTCTCAGATCCTTTAGCACTGCTAGACTGGTCCCTCCTTCAACCAAGGGACAAGGGGAAAATGCATCTAAACTCTGTTCTGAGATAAAGAAATAAATGCATCTTTGAAGTTCCCCTTTTAGTCAGTGCTACAATATTTATATTATTCTGTTTAGATAGAAAAGCGGGATGAATTTGCCCAATTAAAGAAATCCTGCATGTTCTTGAAAAAGTTTTGCGAGATCCCGACAAACTTTGGTGAGATCTCGCAAAACTTTTTCAAGGACCTTTGTGACTTTCGATCAGGTAGCAACCACCCGAGCTGGGAAAAGAAGCTTACCCAAAAGTGTCTTAAAGTGCAATATTACTGGGATCCACTAGGGACAGGCTACAGAAGACTTCCAGTTCCATAGACATCCATTAACATCCATCTTTGATTTGCTGGTAAAATACCTAACATGCTTGTATTGTAATTGAAAAGGTATTCACTGAAAACTGATGGACCAGCACCATCAGAGAGAAAAGCTCACGGAGCAGCATATTTTTTGCCATTCATCTGGTTGTAAAAGAGGTAGACTGCATTAACATCATCCTTAGTTCTCAAATATTTAATAATGTATTATTTATAGTTATTATTTCTGTAGTTGTTGTAAAGCTTTCATTATTTATAAATTCAGAAAAAAACCTAAATTTTTTTGTATACATACAATACTGTCCCATGCTGCTGATGTTAAAATTTATATGACATATGAACCATAGAAATTATTAGCAAACAGTGTGTGAGCTTCATTAATAAATTACTGATGAACTGAATAATTAATGTGAACTTAACTGTTGCAATTTAATTTTACATTATAAAAACAGGTAGAACTTCATTATTAAACATATTAAAACATTTTAATAACACGTTTAAATTACAATCTAAACTATAAACAATAAGAAATACACATATATAAAATGCAGTGCTTACAACAAGTTTGTTGTACATCAGTTATAAAAAAATCTATTTTAGCAGTCCACAAATAAGGTACAAAAAGTCCAGTAATCATCATTCATCATGAGTCCTTGTGTGAGAGAAATTTTAAATGTAGAACCCCAGCTGAACAACTGGATTGAGATATCATCAACACCAAGGGCTCTCCCCAAGGTCTCTGGAGCTTTCTGGCTACCTCACTGGATGAAGCTGTCCCCGATGATTCTGACCTTAAATGCATTGAAAATACAGTGGGTATTGCATTGCACAGTGGGTAATTGGAACCACACGAGCCCTCCTCAGTGACATATACACTGCCAGACTTCATAGACGAGCCACTGGAATTATCAGAGACCCCACACACCCTGGACAACCACTTTGTTCCCCTCTCCCCACTCCCATCTGGAAAAAGGTACAGGACACTAAAAACAAAAATTAATAGACTTTAATTTATTAATTAATAAAATTAATAAACAGCTTTCATCCATGAACTCCACCACCATTACCACACAGACTGTTGTTGACTGAATACCCGTCATTCAGACCACTTTCCTGGACAGTTAAATATTAATCTAAGTGCAATACTCATGTTTAGAGCAGGTCTCAAACATCATATAACATCACATAACATTATTGCACCATGCACCTTGCATGATTACATATATGAGGGATAAATATATAAGTCTGAATATGTGGATGGAGGTAAATGTGTGAATGTGTGGATAAAGGTATAAGCCTATACATGTGTGTATACATTCTATACACTTGAATTTGAATTTGAATTTGATTGGGTCATTGACAACAAAAGGCTTTTCAATTCAATTCAGTTCACCATGCACCTTGCATGATTACATATATGGAGATAAATATATAAGTCTGAATATGTGGATGGAGGTAAATGTGTGAATGTGTGGATAAAGGTATAAGCCTATACATGTGTCTATACATTCTATACACTCGAATTTGAATTTGAATTTGAATTTGATTGGGTCATTGACAACAAAAGGCTTTTCAATTCAATTCAGTTTCCCTCAGCTGACACAAGGAAGGAACCTTGAGAGAGACCTGCCTCAAAATGGTAATCCATCCTCATTTTGGTGAAACCATAAAAATACAAACCATATAAGAAAACTTCACTACAGTCCAACATGTAGTCCGGTTAGTTATACCACAACTTTTAGTCTTAAATAATTGAAGCAACAACATTTATATCACCAGCAGTGAAAAGTCATCTTCACATTCTCTGAGTGCAGATCTAAGCCTATATGGATCTTCAAGATGAGAACCCAGCCAGCATCAGCACACCAGGACAGACCACAGGAATGAAACAGCAGAAGGATCAGGATCAACAGCATCCCAGGAGCATGTGTACCTCAGCTCAAACAGAGAGAGAGAGAGAGAGAGAGAGAGACAGTTCAGGCACAGTTTGAGTAGATTGATCTCGAGTGGTAACTGGAGATTGGAAGGGATAACAAGGGGACCTGGATTAAGACCCAGGAGATCTAGACTGGAACCAGGTGGCAGAAAGAAACTCCAGAAAATCCAAAAGGTTGGGATTAGTACGGGCCAGATGGTAGTGGAGATGGTGATGTTGACCAGATCTCCCACTCCTGAAAATAGCACGACGGGCTGACTGAGCTGGAAACAATAGAAAGAGAAAAGGGTGCATGTCATGTGACCATTTAATCCAAAAAATATGCAATCTGCAATACATCTGCAATACATCTTAATAATCAATTACTGAAACGCTTAAGGGTTTAGAATCCATGACATGCATCTAAATGGGTTGACAGTGTGTATACTGGTACATTGATAGCTAAAATAGCATATATGTGCATATCATAAATGATAAGACAATAACATTATGAAACATTATGCTTGTAGCTTGCTAAATAAAATAAAATAGGAAAAATGAAAAGGTGCTTACACATGTTAAATGAATCAGAAAAGTAGTGTGCAGTATACTTCGATTGACCGGTTCACACAAGAGCAAATTTAGAAATGACAAGATAACACGGAAACTGGCGCTTATAAGCAGGTGCCATTTTTTTAATAAAAACTTCCCAAGACGCCTGGAAATAAGGGAAAATTATGTAGGACAACATCACAATAGGAAGTATGAGATCACATTAGGGGAGGAACAAAATCACATCACAACAGGAAACATGACATCACATTGAGGGTAAAGCAGGAAAATAAGGGGAAATAGAAAAATATGTAAAATATGATGGGTGGAGCCAAAATGGCCTTAGAATATGGATCTAAGGGGAAACTGCTGAGTCATATGTAAATTAAAAGGGGACGGCGTATAGAGACGCCAGAGAGTATAAAAGAAGGGGTTTTCTTAGGGGATTTTGCCTGATTCTGATTTTGATGTTGATGGGATCAGACCTTTGAGACCAGCTGCTCTCTCAGAATTGTTTTATGATTGACTGCAACTTGAAATAAATATTTTGACTTTCCTCACCCTGCTGTGTTGAGATTTTAATTTGATTAAGTATTTTTGAGTAATTATAGTATTATAAAGTGCAAGTTAAGTGTCAACTGAGTAAGTAAAGAGGGACCAGAACCTCCACCCAGCATATGTCCACTCTGAGAAGGCTCTGAGTTCTGACAAGTGACAGCATCCCAACATAACAGTTTACCAGAACTCTCTATGCCTGAGAACCCCCAGATCTGCTGTTAGAACCCGCCAGGGGGTGTGAATTATGTGCCCTCATGTTTGTTCTGGCTCTTTCTCTTTGTCCAGGTTACCTGAGTCTCCCGGCCCGGTTGATAATTACAGGCCCCAACCTGATCATCCCCACCTGGTCCCCATCAGTGCTCCTGGATAAAGGCCTGGCATCTTCCCCTGGCCTCCTGCCAGATCGTCTTGTGCTGTCACAGAGCATTGAGCTACTCACAGCCACACCTCGATCCTGCCACCGTCTCACAGTTCCCTCGTTTACCTTGTTTTCTCTGAGCACCTCAATAAACGGGAGATTACCTTCACTCGCGACAAGACAGATGATGAAATGATGAAACTGAAACACCATCCAAACTTACTTCATAATGAGAAACCTTATTTCTAGTAGAGGGATGCCAAATAACTTGCTCTGTGTGAAGATGCCAATGTGTGTTCATTATAAAATGTTCCTTTACTTCTCATATGTCCAGAAAACATACACATTGTTTGGAAAATGTCTGTCAGTGTGTCAGATGCAGAAGGCAGTGTGCCAGATGGGCTAAACTTCAATGACTTGGATCTTAGAAATGTATGTATTTTTTACTTAAAACTACAGCATCAACCATTCAAAACGTTGTTGAACAGACACAAAATTTGGACAGACATATACTTTAAATAGATTTAACTTGTTTCTTAGAGAAATTCTCAGATGAAAACACTGAAAAAAATCTGTGAATCAATAAGAACTGCTTACTGAAGGGCCCAGTGTTTTAAATATATGTTGAGCCCAAAACTAATTTTTTTGCAGAGATGAAAACAAAAAAGAGAGATTTGTCTGCTATGTTCCTGTGCCAAATACTTTAAAAAGGATGCCAGAATCCTCTGGTGATGTTTAGAAAAGTATTTATGTCCAACACATTTTTTCAGGAAAACCAAGATTGTCTCAAGCTAGTTTTATACCAGGATGTATTCGAGGTTGGAATCTGTGAAAAAGAAACAAAAGGTTTTTGTACACGTCTCTACTCAACATGCCTCCCCATGTTCAGCCAAATACTGATCATATGCAGCCATTTTTGTTGTGTAGAGAGAATGATTTCAATGAATTTGGCTGTGACAAGGTATTTTCAGAACTGCTGACTGACTTGAAACTACTTGAGAGACTGGAAAAACAATGGCAGATGAAACTGTTATAATATGATTATGTAATTCATATAATTCAGTCAGTGTTCAACACTTTGCAGAACTTTTAATGCATGTTCATCAGTCATGCCCCCTTGTCTGGGCCGTGACATCTTTGATGGTGCTTATCATAAATACTTTATTCACCAAAAGAAATGGTTTACATACACAATTTTGAAGGGGCACATCAAATTGATTAAATATGAACTTTAAATTTTAAATATGCTTGTTCCAATCCTTGTGCTGTCAATCCTAAAACACTGGAACTTAGTAGACACGCTGAACAAAACTGGAACTTCTTGAGACTGCTGCTTCTATTCAGCTGCCACATGGTATAGGACCCACAAGCTAATGTATGGCAGTTAACCTTGCAGCTTAAGGACATTGTTGACCTGATTTGTGCTCAGCAAATTTGCAAGCCTCAGGTCGCATATCTGGACATTCTCATCCAAGAATATTTAAAAACCAGGAAGGCACTGTTTCCAGACATCAACTTGAGACCTAAATATCATTATCTACGGCACAATCCAGAGCTGATCCTGAAATATTGGCCCACACATCAAACTAAGGACTATGCGTTTTGAGAGCAAACATAGTTACTTTAAAAGATGCACAGGCATCTGATGAATTTCAAAGATCTAAGATTGACTCTTTCAGAGAAGCATTAGATGTCTCAGGCCTTTCTTTTTGCAGGAACAGAGTCCCCCAACTTTGCAGATAAAAGATGGCTCACCATTTTACTCAGAGCTTTACAGTGAGGAAGTTAAAGGTGCAGTCGTACATTTTGATTTCACTGAAACAAATACAAGGATTCCTGTCAGGGTGCAGCATAATAATGGCATAACTTACAGGGAGGGTAAATTTTTAGTCATTTGGAATGATGAGTCAATAGAGTTTGGTGAATTTGTTCTGATTTTTGTGAAGGATGATTCTGCACTCCATTTTCTGATGAGAGTGTATGAAGGTGAATTCCTTCACTCTACCACATGTGCTTGCTAAAAAATGCAGCTTGAAGATTGGAATGCAGACTCATTAGTAAACTGATTGACGTGTCTGTTATCATCTTACACAAAAATCTTACCAGTTTGTCCCATTAAAGCATAGTGTTTTGTCAGTGTAAATGTTTCAGTGTTAGTGGGACAGCAGCCAGCCAGGTTTGTGTATTTCAACAGTTATGACAGAAATGCAAATGCCAGAGAAGATCTGTGATATGATTGCAGCAGTGCTTCCAGGCCTTCTAGATAAAATTGTGAAGTCTGTAGAAGATACCTTGGAGACACTTGGTGCTACAACCACAAATGATTTACAGTACATCACAGAAGGAGATACAGAATACTGCAGGTATTAAAGCCTTCACATGCCAGAAGACTGGTTGCTGCATCGGCCCAAAAAGGTAAATATACTGAAATAGAACTATCATGTTTACCTCAAAAAAATGAATGTAATTTACGTTCAAACCATTAACAATTTGCAGAATTTATGCGACGTATGACAAATTTCTCTAAAACACTGTCATGCGCTGAACTATCGGTGTTATATCATTTTTTGTATACGTAACTTATTAGTAACTTATCACAAATGTATCAGAAACGTATTGCTAATGTAGAGGCATGAATATGATTGTTGTTTTATTAGTAGTAGAATTGTAGTTGAACTATTAAATGATTAAATAATGATTAATGTTATGTTTGTTGTATTATGATTGATAAAATTGTAGTTGAACTGTTAAATTGAGTGAAGACTAATGTAAAACAAAACGATGTGTAAATAAAGTATGTGGGCTTTCTGCTGTGGCTCAGGCCTTAGTTGAAGCCTCAGACGAGTGATGGAAACAGGAAAAAAGCCCAAGGTCTGCCATATGGAGTCAATAGCACTTGGAGTAAACATTCTCGCCACTGTCTTCTCTAAGAGCCAGAAATTAATGGTGACAGACACTTTGCACTATATACTTAACTGTATATATACCCGTCCTTGAGTAGGGTTTGGGTGTCTTCGAATAGTTTTGGAGATCACACCTGCTGCGCTAAACTGCTATTGTTTTCATTCTGACTGAATAAATTGTTCCTGATTTTTGAACTGCTAATAGATTTGCTGATTTTTTCACTTTGATTGAACTAATTTGTTCTTGATTTTGACTTTACGTCTCCTGGTGTATTGAACTGTGTCTGCCACGACACTAACTTACATCGAACTTATCTCCAATGTATTTTGATGTGTGTGGACGTATCTATCATGGATGACCACAGAACTAACTTTTCTAACTTTTTATTTGCACGGTTACTTTTAGTTCTATTCAAGACTTCTTAGATATGGAGGATCCTGTAAGGCTGAAGCGAGAATACGTACTAGCTGATCAAGAATATCAGTATGCCCTTATCAATTTGATCCTGTACTAGCTGTGTGCCAACAGAGCCAGAAGAAGAAAACGTGAACGGAGGAGAAGGTACTTGGTGAGACCTGTGTTCCCAATCTTGTCCAGAATCTTTTCGTGGTGAGAGGGCTTTAAACTGAGACAGAAAACCTAAATTTATGTTTGTAATGTGTATTAATGTGTTGTTTTTTTTCAGAGAATCAGATGTCCTGTCTTTTCTCTGACCAAGAACACCTGTTTTCAGAGCTTGAAGTCTTCTGCATCACTTTGTAAGAAATGTATTACAATTTTAATAAATTACATTAATAATTTATAATCTGCTGGTAATATACCTAACAGACTTGTACTGTAAACTGGAAAGGTATCCACTGAAAACTAATAGACCATCTCCAACAGAGGGAAGAGCTCACAGAGCAGCAGATTTAAAGTCATTCATCTGGTTGTAGAAGAGGGAGACTGCATGATCATCCTTAGTTCTTAAATATTTCAGAAATATTTCTGTTGCTGTATAAAGCTTACATTATTTACAAATTCAGGCAAAACCTCCATTGATGCTTTTTGCTTAATAGTTAATTGTGTATCATGCTGCTACTGTTAGAATCCATACGAGATATGGACCATGAAAACCATTAACAAACTTATAGTGTGTGTTTAACTTCATAGATAAATTAATTACCGATGAACTAAATCACTTTGATAGCAGTGGGCTAGGCTTAAGATGAACTTAACTGTTACATTTTAATATTTAGGATTATACACCACCACTTTTCTAAAATAGCTCCTAATACAAAGAAGTAAAAAATAAAAACGTATTGAACAATGCTATTGTAGGCAGTGAGAACCAAAAAAATAATTTCGACAAGTATATTGAGCTCAAGGGGCAGTGGTGGCCTGGTGGTAAGGTGCTGGATTACTGATCCCAAGGTCGGGGGATCAAGCCCCACTATCGACAGGTTCTCACTGCTGTCCCCCCAGTGCAGCTAACTGGG
>JAOUQZ010053620.1:0-22408 GCA_028564935.1 Neosilurus hyrtlii
TTAAATCAGGTAACATATTAGCATGATTAGCAACCGCTGTATCCTCATAGCAAATTACCCTAATATTGTTTTCTTACTTATAGGATTTATGATTGCAGGTGTTGCTGCTGCTTTGTCCTGCTTTGTCCTGGTTTGTCCTGCTTTGTCCTGCGTTGTCCTGCTTTGTCCAGCTTCGCGGCTGCTTTGTCCTGCTTTGCTGGAGACTGGTGGTGTTGGTGGCTGGTGTCCTTTTTCTGTCTGCTGTGTCCTGGGAGTGGTTAACTTTACTGAGTGTCCACTTGTCCACGAGTGCTGGGTGATTTTGATTTGTTTGGTTTATTTTGACGTTAGCCGCTATCCACTTGTCTCCAGCCTTCTCTTGTTGTTTCTTTTGGATTTTATTTTTTACTGAATGCGCTGTGTAATGATTTTATAATAATTGTTAAAATAAATTGTATTTATTTCTGGTAACCAGGTCTCATGCCTTTCCCTGAGCCAACATACCTGTGTGCTTATATATTAATTCTACAGGTGAAATTCCTGGGGTGGCGTAGTCGGTTGGAATTGGTTAATTTGAGTAATCCAGTCCTTAGTATTAAGATATATGTATTGGACTTTATATCCCCCCCCCCCCCACCCCTTTTTGGCCCTCCTTTCTCACCTCGTGCCACCACACATGCAAATTCCACATAGAAATGCCCTCACCGATTCCGGGACTTGAACACAGGACGTTCTTGCTGGGAAGCTGACATGCTTACCACTATGCCACTGTGTCATTCTTCAATAAGTGTTTTCCTGCTTTCTAGTCCTTTTTGTACAAGCAATATTTATTTAGTTGTTTAATAACCCTGGTATATGTTACTTGTAGAGTTGTTGTATATGTCTATAATCTATATTTATTGTTTTATTGGTTTTTAAGCTGTTCGAAATAACTGAATTAAACTAAATCATACTAAATATCTTCTAAATTTCCAAAGGATCCATTACTCTTTCATTAACTAAACAGCTAAGGTTAACAAATTAGCTAGTTAATTAAGGTATTTTAAAAACAATATTATCAGGTTTTACAGGTGGTATGGTGTTGAGCACATCCGCTTTTTCAGGAAGAAGTTTTGAGCCCTGGACCCAGCGGTTCCTCCAGACATGTACATCAGGCTAAATGGCTGTTCCAAATTCCTAGGTGTGAATGTGAATTATGTGTGTTGGCCTTATGATGGATTGGCGACCTGTTCATGGTGTACTCTGACTTTAGGTTTACTAAGCAGTGTGACCTTATGCTGCTCTCTGCTACTTCCACAGGAGTTACACTTTGCTCTGTTTAATTACAGGTGCAGGAGTGTAGGTGTGAGGACCTGGTGAGAAGTGTAACCCAGCCGGCTTCCTATATTCACTCTCATAAACACTTCAAACCTCTGAGGACACTTGTCTTACCTCTCAGCCTCCTCTGTATTCCTTTTAACACTAACACTTTACACTTTAGGGAATAGTTTTTACAGGTAAGTATTTCAGACTTTACAATAATAATGCTAGTTTCCTGCATTGATGTGTAACAGTCCTCAGTTCATTTGGCATTATCATTGTCTTGAAATAATCTTTTGGGAGTTGGCAGAAATTAATATCAAAAGACCAGGTATGAGTAAAAATGAGAATAAAGATAATTTCTGACCTTCTGTGAAGTGCAATAGTGACTAGTAGATTGACGCACTAATAAAACAAATATTGCTAATATGTAAATAGCATGTAAATATTAAGTTATTTTATTGCAGTAATGATTTATACTTATAATGAACTTGCACAGATGAATATGGTGTAGTTAAAATAGAAGCTAGTGGATGAGTAAAATGCTCCTTGATGCTTTCTGTGTAAAATATTTAGTATTCACTCAGTGTCTTGGCTTGAGGTCACGAAAATACAGCTTGTGATGGTGGTCTCAGGAGAAGTTATTTTTAAAGAATAATGTTTTTGCAAAACTGTATACATCTCACTCACTCACTCATTTGCTGAACCTCTTAATTCTACTAGGTTCACGGGGAGGCAGGAGACTATCTCAGTCAACACTGTTTGCAATTTAGAGTAGAAAATTTAGCTAATGTGTCTTTGAACTCCTACACAAGCATGTGGAAAACATGCAGATGCCACATGGAAACACCTCGAACAACCACATGGCTCGAACCTAGAAATTTCATGTCATGAGGTGTTACTTAAGCAGCAGGGTCCCTTCATTTCCATCAGTCATGCTGAAGCAAGATGCAGAGCTCAGTTTCCCTGTGGCAATATACAACCCATAGAATTAACCCACCATTGCCCACCATAAGTATCTACATACAGTCTACCTGTGCCCATACTGCCCTGGCTATTGGAACCCCTAAGACAACACACAGCAGTTACAGGTGAAAAATATCAGTGGCTGTCCCTTGATGCTGACATGAAAACGATATATTTTGTCATGGTCAGTTTGTGTCACCTTGCCTTCTGCCAACTGGCATTTTATCAAAAACCTGTTTCATTGCTGGAAAATGCTGGAGGAAAATGTGATGGACCAAATGTTTTACTTAACTTAATAGTTGTATCAAGCCAGGGTGAGGATGCACATTACCTGACATTACCAGTAATCGTATAAAATAAAACAAAAAGTAATACCAACAAATAAAAATCAGTTGAGTATAATTTTGCATTTATAACACCGTATACATGTCCATTCGGGCAGGTGAGGCTCGTCAGCCACTGCAGCTCACCTAGGAGAAGGAAAACTCTGATTTAAAACCCCTGCTGCCTTGCGGCCATACCCACTCATGGGAAAGGCTTCGGGAGTCAACCCTGAGGAAAAATCTGGAGTGTGAGTCGCTAAGGCGGTCTGCTTCTGATCTTCAGATCTTTCCGGCAACTCCTGCGATGCTACCATTGCCAGACGTATAGGCTCTGCCTTTCCTCTGGACCATATTGGCAGCATAGAGAGGGGGGACCTGCTGCATGAGCAACAGCTAGTCTTCCATATCACACTGCCCAGGACTGTGTCATGGAGAGGACACTCCGGTGTCACCTCACGGCGACCACAAAACACAGGAAGCAGCAGTCTACATGATAACTGACTAATGCACTGTCCAATAATAAATAATGGGCTAGTGGTTAGCACGTCCGCCTCACAGCAACAAAAGCCTGTCTTCGAATTCTGATGTTGATGAGGGCGTTTCTGTTTGGTGTTTGCATCTTCAGTCTGTGCTTATATGGGTTTCCTCTGGGTACTCCAGTTTCCTCACACAGTCCAAAGACATGCCCTGCAATGGAATGGCAAATTGTTCAGAGTGAACAGCCTCCCCGTGACCCTAAGCGGTTCAGCAAATGAGTGAGTAAGTAAGTGAGTAAATGAATTATCGAAATGTTTCATTTACTAAAGTAATTTAAATAGATTTTTTTAAAAATCTAATTAAAATGTAAACATTTTAAAATAATCTAAATGAAAAAATTCAGATCATTCAGAGCATCTGTGTCAAATTGAAATGAAAACAGTACCTTATGGTGTTTCTTCAACCTTATTCCTTTTTTAGGGTCACCTAAATTATATAATTAAATTAGATCCCACTACTTCTAAAAGTTAAAAGCTTATATGCAACAGATTTCAACAACAGATAAAAAGATATAAACAGCTTTTTTGGTGTACATACATTTACCTAAATGTCATGAGAAATAGCTGAAGTAAACACACACTGTAACCTTTCCTCTGTTACAGTCCCTGTGGTCAGATCATACTTTATATTTTATGAGCAGAGTGACATATAATAATGAACTGCATTGTTATTGATACATTTTATAGGTCAAATCACCTCAGGCAACATTTTGAGGTGTTTCATGATAAACATTTCCTGTTGCATAATTTTGGAAGTAAAGTAAGCATTTTTAGATATTTATTCAGATATTTATTATTTATTTAGATATTTAGAGATCTCAAGCCTGGTACTGAAATTTTCCTTCATGGCTTTGCAGAGAAAGTATGCCATGTGAGATACAATAAAGATGTGCATTATGTTAAAAGAAGATGGAAAATTAAATAGAAATAAAACATAACAAGTTAGCAGCTTATATACAACAGATATAAGCTCATCCCATAACTTGTAACTGTAAGCCCATTCATACAAAAAAATTGTTGCTATAGAATTATACATTGTATTTTTTTAAAACATAGATACTATGGTCAAAGACATAAGGACATTGGCCAATTACAGAATCGGGTGATTTTTTTGACTAGATTTCAGATTTAGCCCTCCCTTTGCCATTACAATAACCTCTACTCTAATGGAAAGCTTTCAACTTGAATTTGATTGTGGCTGTAGGAATCTTCCCATTCAGGCACAAGAGAATTTGTATAGTCATGCAGTAATGTCAATAATAAACCATGAGGGCATGCTGACATTCCAGTTCATCCCAAAAAGTGAGGTCAGTGGGGTTGAGGTCAGGGCTCTGTGCAAGACACTCCACACATTACATGGCAAACCATGTCTTCATGTAGCTCTCTTTGTACATGGGGCATTGTCATTTTGTAACAGAAAGTTTCAGTGTTGTGAAAAGAAATTGCAATGTAACAGTAAGCAAATACATTTTGAACAGTACTGTTTGTAGTAATTGGGGGCAACCATGCCCTAATGGTTAGAGAAGCAGTTTTGGGACAGAAATTCCCTTCCTGAACCAGCAGGAATGGTTGAATTGCCCTTGAGCAAGGCTCCTAACCCCCAACTGCTCTCCTGGCGCCCCAATGTTTGTGGCAGGCCACTTCTGTGTGGGTGTGTGTGGGTGTGTGTGTGCATGTGCACGCTCACTTTGGATGGGTTAAATGCAAAGATAATACTTTCCCTTGCAGGATGAATACAGTATAGCAGAATAAAAAATGCCTCTGTAATACTGTGTGTGGAACCAGTTTTAAGAAGGCCTGTATATAGTTATGATGGTGTCCACACACTATGGCCGTATACTGGATTTTCTATGGTCAAATCCCTAATCGCACTCCATCTTAATTATGGCTGAATGTGTGGTTAAAGTTTCATTTGGCTGTTGTTGCTTTACCCCCTCTTTTGTGCTCCTGGTAACACCGTATCCAGTACAACTTTATGGATGGGTGGTTGGTGTTGAAAGGGGCCACCCCACCAATGTATGTTTATGAGGAGGGTGGCGTGTCATGTAGCTGAACAACAAACAACACCTGTCAAATGTACAGATAAGCTTCTTGTGAATCAAATGCCAACGTGCATTTCAGCACCTCTGTCAGCCGACTCAACATCAGTTCCAGCATCAAGCAACAAGTGACCATATCGCCTATGCTTTATTGTTAATTAACAGGGCTGCTTACCAAGGGATACTGTCTTTGTATCAGGTGGTGTTGTCATCTCCAGAACAGCCTCCATTTTATATTATTATGGTATGTGAAAGAGGGACAAAATAATATAAAATGGAGGCTGCACCTGAGATTATGACACTGCCTTTGCACCAGGTAGTGTCATCGTCTCAGGTGCAGCCTCCATTTTATATTAATTTTTCTCTCTTTTACATAACATTTAGTGCTACTTCTGACACCCTCAGAGGAGAGGAGATGCAGTTGCACACCTTGGCACACCTCAGCATTTGGCAGAGGGTTTTATTGACTTACTCAATTGAGCAATTGTGAGTTAAGGGCCTTGCTCAAGGACCCAACAGTGGTGATAGTGGGGATTGAACCGCTGACCTTCGGATAAGTAACTCATTGCCTTAACCACTAAGCCATCACTGCCCTCTTTTTATGAAAGTGAAATCCACAACAATGATGGGGGTGTCACAGTAAGACATAAAAACAAAAATAACTTTATAATCATAACAGCAAAATCATTTCTTTCAACAGCACAAACAATTGAGACCATTTTGGTGAGATTTGGACGCGCGCAGGAGGCTGAGTGAAAATGCATTTTATAATTACTTGGACACCGTAACAGCAAAACTAAAAAATTTTAAGGCACAAATGAATGGCAGTGCTATTTTGAAATTTTGAGAAAGTAGGGGGCCAACTTCACAGAGCTAAACACAACCTACTTCAAGCAAAATTAAGAAAAAAACAACCAAAAACAGCTTTCTCAAAACAAAATAAAGACCAAAAACCCCCACAAAATACAAGATTCTCTAAACAAAATAAAGTTAAAATAAACCTATTCAAACAATCAAGAAAAAGTAACCAAAACAACCTTCTGTATGCAAAATAAAGACAAAAGAAACAAAAAAGAACCTTCTCTAAATAAAATCAAGAAAAAGGTGACAAAAAACCCTGAATTTCTCTACAGAAAAATCAAGAAGAAAGTAGCAAAAAACAACAATCTCTAAAGAAATTTAAGACAAAAGAAATAAAATACAACCTATTCTAAAAAAAAAAAAAAGCAAAGCAAAAGTAACAAAAAACTCATTTCTCTAAACAAAATCAAGAACAAAGTAACATATTGCACCAACTGCTACCTGGCCATTTTAAACCACTGGTGACCACTTTTCTAACTTTTAACTTGACCTACAATTACCTTTTCTTAAACTTGTTTTAGTGTTTGGTTCCAAGTTGCTACTGTAACAATTTGATGGTAATATCTCAAGCAGGTTTTGAGATATATGTGTGCATAGCCACAAAAAAAATACAAAAGCACAAACTGACATAAGTGAAAACAACTAATATTAATGGACAGACAGGGCTGTATACAGACACATAATGATGATAAAGGCTGTCTAGCATGTAGAAAAGCAAACTCCGGGACCTAAAGGGACTAGCACCTGAGGATAACGCAGTGCTGCTGGTGGAAGGAGAGAATCGGTGTGCTGATTGGCTGGCACTGTTGCCAGTCCTACCTTATCAGTTATGGTGTGTAGATCCTTCCCTCCTGTGTAGTGTGGGTTCAGAATGAGGAAGCAAATCTGCCTCACTTAAACCAATTAATGAATCACCTGTTTTGAGTGCTGGATATAAATACAGATTGCCCTGTTTAAAAGATAATTACGAACCATTTGTGAAGCTAATAAGGTACTCTAGCACTTTTTAATTAATGGAAACGTCATTGATATAGTCAAGTTTATAGTGATATTGTTTACAGTGTTATAATATTTCATTTCTAATTTCTTTATTAAAAGCATTAGTTATAATCTAACTACTTGTAATACCCATTAGGTTTAGGATATTACTTTATGTGTTTACTACAGTAAAAATTTAAGCCTATGTTGTTTGGGGGCATGGCCACCCTGTGCCTCTGTTCTCATCAAACAGGCTCATAGGAAACTCATACTATAACACTATAACAGTGTATGTGCTAAGTGCATGTCATGTCTCATGCACATCTTGTAATTAAATTGATAAAATCTTTATTCAAAACCAGAAAAAAAAAAATCAGAAAACATGTCATATCAAACAAGTCTCAATAAGTTAAGTGAGTCATATCTATAAGTAGGTTGTTGAGTGCATAGTTATTTTTACAGCAGCTAAATTAACTCAATCATAAACTATATCCAAATAGCTCCCTACTGCCTACATAAGTGCATTAGATTCCGTATGAAAACTGGCTTCCACAGCCTATATACTTCTGACTAATTCACTGCTTCTGTGAATGGTCTCATATGAATATAATAAGGATTTTCACTTTGCAAAAACTCACTCTTTATTTAGTGGATTATCTCAGCTGGATACTGTTCACGTCAACATAAAAAAAGCTAATGTCATCATAAAGACACTTATTCTGAATATATTATCTTTGTGCACTTAGTACTGCTTGACTTTATAGAATATACCTATTGAAGTATATACCTAGCTATTATAGATTGTAGATAAATTTTGACTTTCTTTTTTATCGATGCTGAACAATTTCAAAAACAAATTCAACAAAATTCAAACTTATTTACATAGGGCTTTTTACAGTTGACACCTTTGCAAAGCAGCTTTACCTAATTAAAAACAAATTTGATGATAAATTGTTAACATTTCTTTTACAAACCCTACACATCCCCATTGAGCAAGCACATGGCAAAGGTGGCAAAGAAAAACTCCCTCAGTTGACATGAGGAAGAAACCTTGAGAGGACCCAGTCTCAAAAGGAAAACCCATCCTCATTTGGGTGAAACAAGATAAAAATACAAACCATGAAGCAGAAACTTCATCTTTATCTTCTTCCACTTGTTCCAGGGTCAGGTCACAGGGGCAGCAGCCTAAGCAGTGAAGTCCAGACATCCCTCTCCCCAGCCATTTCCTCCAGCTCTTCCAGGGTGGAGGAGCAGCAGTTCTACTCCAAGAACTTCTCACCCTATCTCTAAGGGAAAGCCTTGTCACCCTACGAAGGAAGCTCATTTCACCTGTTTGTATTTGTGATTTTGTTCTTTTGGTCCCTACCCAAAGCTCGTGAACAAAGGTGAGAATAGGAACGTAAATCGACTGGTAAATTGAGACATTAGCCTTTGGCTCAGCTCCCTCTTCACCAGGACAGAATGATACAAGCTCTGCTTTACAAAAGCTGCACCGATCCAGCTGTTGATCTCCTACTCTATCCTTCCCTCACTTGTGAATAAGACCGAGATACTTGAACTCCTCCATTTGGGGCAGGACCTCATTCCAGACCTGGAGGGCGCATTGCACCCTTTTCTGGCTGAGAACCATGGCCTTGGACTTAGATGTGCTGATTTTCATCCCGGCCGCTTTAAATTCATTTGCAAATCATGAGAGCTGGAGGTCCCGTCTTGATGAAGCCAATAGGACAACATCATCCGAAAAAACAGAGATGTGATCCTATGGTCACCAAACAAGAACCCCTCAATGCCTTGACTGCTCTTTGAAATTGTATCCATAAATATTATGAACAGAACCTGTGACAAAGGGCAGCCTTGGTGGAGTCCAACCCCTACTCTAAACAAATTTGTCATGTTGTTACCAATGCAGACCTAGCTTTGGCTCCGGCAATACAGAAACCAAATGGCCGTGTAAAAAGGTCCAGTATACCATATTCCCAGAGTATACCCCACAAGATGAGAGACACGGTTGAAAGCCTTCTCCAAGCCCACAAAAAACATATGGGTAGGTTGGCAAACAACATTCCCAGTTGAACTGAGCCTCTCCCGTTATTTCCATTGTAAACTGTTTGTGGAGTACTGCTTCCCCCTCCTGAGGTGTCAAATGGTGGTCCAGAACCTTTCTGAGGCCAAACGATAGTCTTTTTCCAGGCCCTCACCAAATTTCTCCAACACCCAAGAACGACAGCGTGATCTGCTGCATGTTTGGCCTGTCGCTACCTATCTCATGCCTTGGGAGTCTCCCAGGCCAGATGGACCCGATAGGTCTCCTTCTTCTATGACACCCCCACCTCACCACGGGTGTCCACCACCTGGTTCAGGGGTTGCTAGGCACCAGTGACCTTATGGCCACAGCTCCGGGCTGCCGCCTCAATAATAGAGACACGGAATATGGCCAATTTGGACTCTTTGTCCCCGGCCTCCATTGGGATGTGTCTGTAGGTCTGGGCAGCTTCCCCTCTTCATCCAAACTCACTTATCACTTGTAAGGACAATTTATGTTCTTTTGAAGACATCTGTGGAGGGTGATTGGTAACTTGCTCTCTTCAGGTGATTTACCAGGCTGTCTCTGTTGTGGGGTAGGGTGCTGTCGACCTTACACCAAAGATCTTTTCTCTGGCACTGTCAACCAATTACTTACCAGTTGTTACATAAAGGGAGAATACAAATTCCTTGACAGCTGGTAGGATGGTTTCATCTACAGCCCAATTTCTGCTAAGATCCTGGAATTACTGTTGAAACTCCACGTTTTGTCATCAGTTGGAATGCCTTAGCTTTTCCCTGGCCCCTGAAGGCACTTGTGCTGTCGCACCCAGTAAAAGAGTGGATTCCTTTGACGGCTTTAGAAACTACTTTGCCTAGATTTTCCAGCATTTTGTCCAAGTTGATCATGCAGCTGTCACTCTATGGTCCAATGAACAGGAATAATTATGGAATCAATCTTGAATAGGCAACAGCTACCAACATCGGTGTCCTGACTGTGAATGAAGACATTGGAAATGCATGGAGCAACATTCTTGTGTCAGCTCCTTCATGGTTGTTGGATAGCTCGTTTATTTCCAGCACATCCAGGACTCCACCAGTATTCTTCAGCCTCTGACAAATGCTCTTGTGTCCAATGTACACTTCTGCATCCTGAAGCTTCTCGGGGGCAACATCTCTTCATTGCTGGAAGAAGAATTTGACCAATTCTTATTTGCTTTCACCACATCTTATGAACTCGTCGTGGTGTTTTCTGGTCTGAACCCATGATCTTGATCCTTTGTAATCCAGCTGAAGCCTGTTTCTCCCGTTCATTGCCTTTGATACTTTGCTTGGTATAATGATCAGGTATACAGTTAATTCTCTCTGCTCCATGTTTCTTGGCAACAGACATAAGCCTGTCCAGCAGCTTATCTTCCAGCTTCCCAAAGGTTGATGGAATATCATTGGCCATCAGTGTATCAGTACCATTCCATTCAAAATCCAGGCAGAAGATTTACTTCCTGGTTGGTCTGTTTCATCAGGTGGGTGAAGACGAATGATATGCCTGCGCAGGGCTGCTTTGTCTGTCTTTGCAAGGTGCAATTCCTAATTTCCTTCTTCAGCAGCCCTGATGAACATCAGGAAGTGGCCAACCATAGTGAGGTATGAGCACCAATACTCAAACATGGGACTTTCCTGACACCTTCGGTCCATGAATTCACTCAGATCCTTCAACGGCCCAGTGAAGTAGTCACAAAGGCATATATCATGGAACTCATGGGGAAAGACAGCGTATAGCTCAAGCTCTGCATTTGGTACTTCAGTGGTCTTCGTCTCTGTCAATGAATCCAGATATGTTTCCCAAAGTAACCTCTGCAATGCTTCATAGAAAAGCTTGTGGGCACGAACATTGTGATTATAATGGTTTCCTGTCAATACTCCATTCATGGATCCCTGAGCCATTCCACCTAATTCCACCATGATGTCTTGAATTCCCGAGTCTTTAAACCTCTTGCCAAGGACAGCAAGGTATGCCTTTGCAGTGTGAAACTGTCCTGAGCAGATGACTAGGCAGTCCTGACCAAACTGATTTGAAAATTGTATTTGCTGTGCTTTGCAGTAAATAGCTTGATCAAATACGAGGGTGACAGTGATCTAGTTGATGAGCCCTCTGTTCCTCAGTGTATGGCACCACAGTGGAGTCTTCCTAAAACTGTTTTGGTCCCATTTTCTTCCCCCCATAATATTCTACAAGATTTTTTTCCTGGGTACCAATCATTCTGCAGCATGATTTTGGCAGGGTGATTTTAGTACCGGTACCGCATTGTGCTTGGTCCTGATGTCATTGGATTGCTATTCCATTCATGTTATGGGTTGTTCCTGCCCCACTGAGTGTCTCCTCTGCAAAATCGTTGTTTTTCTATGCTAGTGTTGTTGGTACACCCTCGATACTCTAAGGAGGGCCAACATTTATCAAAGCCTGCTTTTCTGCCAACGCTGTGTCATATTCCAGCACTTTCATGTGAGATACTGAATGTGCCAAACCATTCATAAATCCTATGATTTGAAATGAACCAGTCAGATGACAAAAGGTCCCTAATGCAATGATGTATAGGAATATTATTTTCCTTTGGAGGCAAGATATACTATGTCCTGTGCTATTGAAACAATCTTGCATTGCACATCATATTCTCCAACTGAAATAAATTCCTTAAACTTAACATCATCCGTTTCACCAACCAACCATGCCAGAAAATTGTGTAGTTTGTCAGGGACAAATGCCTTGACTGCCTTCTCATCTAGGAATTTGAAACTGGGTGGCCAAGGTCCATACTGACTGGGAACTTCAGAGATGATGCTATGCATGAACATTGCTGATTTGTACAGGTTTCTGACGGATTCGTGTGAAAAATGATTTCTATCTTTACTGTCTGCTTGAACTAGTTCACAAAGATTGCAAGACCTGTTCTTCAGGAGGACAAGGTATGGATACTTCCGCTGCAGACGATGCTTCATCATGCAGATTTTGTAATGAGGGGTGACTCTTGATCTTGGTCTTTATCAATTTTGAATTTTTGGTCACTCCAATGATTCTATCTTCAATGAGTTCTGAGCATAGCATCCTAAATGCTTTATCAGTCTTATGTTTTGGTTGCTTCATATCAGTTGGTTTCAGTGGGGATGTGTAATAGCACCTATGGTAACAAGCTTTCTGTGCAACAAGATCAACATCTGTGACTTTTAGCAAAACTTCTTCATCAACATGCAGTTTTGCAGCTGCCTTCAGGGTATTCTCTGCATTATACATGAGGCACTGGTTAAGAGAGACTAACTTGCGCTTCCTACTGGCAGGTTCTTGCCTGTATTTAGTTATGTATCACTTTAAAGGGAATAGATTCAGACACTGCCTAGTGATCTCATCCTAGGCTTCTTGTATTAGTTAAGAGCAGAAAATGTGACGCTGCGAGGGGAGCAGGCGGCAGCCATGCCTGGTTCCAGTGCTATGCCCTCTATTTCTGCTGTGCCTCTTGTTGCTACTGCCCCTTTCCATGGCGAGACTAGTCTGTGTCCCATGTTCAGTGGAAAGGCAGGCATAGGGCTAGCAGAGTGGCTGGAGGAAGTAGAGGTGTGTATGAGAGAACGTCATTTGAGTGCATCTGATCATGTGTTCTTTTGTTTGATTACCTAGAGGGAGAGGCTAGAGAGGAAATTAAATTTTGCCCCAGTGTTAAGCGAGAGGACCCAGCTAAGATCATTGTTTTTTTACAGGAGTTGTATGGGTGCACTGACTCCTATGTTGCTTTGCACGAAGTGTTTTTTTCCCGGATGCAGCAGGAAGGGGAGACCCTGCAAGAGATCTCTCTGGCATTATTGAGCCTCATGGCCTCTGTACAGGAGCGTGCACCTAGCAACGTTCTAAAGCAGAAATTTTGCTGCGGGATCCGTTAGTGGAGCATGTAATTGATGGTGCCTTACGCTGTGAATTAATGCAGTTTGTGCACAGACAGCCTACTGCTATATTGCTGCAAGTCAGGAGTGAGGTAATCCGGTGGAAACGTGAGGGGCCAAAGTCACTCCATTCCTTCAGTTTTTGGTCTACAGTGTGGAGTTAAAAGTAGCCAACCTTTAGGGTCTAACAGTCCCCAGGTATCTAAGTTGAAGGAGAAGAGAGAGATGCTCAAATCAGCAAGAACAGCTTATTCAACTTACTCAAAGCATCTCTCGGTTACAGAGTTCACAACGGTATAGCCGGCCTCCTCCTCATGGCCCCATTATTTGTAGGCGGTGTCTGCAGCTCGGTCATATTGCTCGGGAGTGCAATGGAACTTGTGGTGTTTTCCCACCGCGGTCTTCTATGCCAGTCCAACAGTCCGGCAATCAGCCCTGCTCCATTCCCCCGTCGGGAAACTAGCTGCGTAGCCACAGTTCGGAGAGGGGCAGCCACTGGCTCAGAAGTGATTTTAGGTGATTCAGAACCCCTGGATTCTGGTCTTCCTGCTGGACTGCTTGCTTCCCCAGCTTTGGTTCAAGTGGAGAGGGGAACTGCCTATGTCCCCATTGTAAATGTGGGCTCCACTGATTTGTTGCTTTATCCCTGTGTTATAGCTGGTACCTTGGCCAAGGTCAGCATTGTTAGTCTGTCTCCTGGTATTATTGAGTTTCCTTATGGTGTTGCTACAGTGGCATCCTTGTCTGTCTCAGGTTCTGTGCAGGACCAGATTGAGGCCTTAGATCCGTCCCCTTTGCCCAATGAAGAGCAGGGTAAGGTGAGGACTTTTCTTGAAAAGTATGCCTCTGTCTTTTCGGCACATGATGGGGACTTGGGGTGCACTGAAGAGATCGCCCACAAGATTCCTCTCCTGTATGATGTTTCAGTTCGGCAACACTATAGCCGTATCCCACCATCCCACTATGAAGTTGTTAAGAAACATATTAACAACTTGCTTGAGTCCCACATAATTAGGGAGATTAGCAGCCCTTATGTGTCCCCCATAGTGTTGGTTAGAAAGAAAGATGGTAGTCTCCGTATTTGTGTTGACTACCGACAGTTGAATAGTAAAACGAGGAGAGATGCTTTCCCTCTTCCTTGCATCGAGGAATCCCTTGATGCATTTACCGGTGCCTGCTAGTTTTCCACTATGGATTAAGCCAGTGGGTACAATCAGGTTCCAGCTGTAGAGACAGATCAGCATAAACTGCTTTTTGTACACCATTTGGTCTCTTCGAATGGAATCGTATGCCCTTTGGTCTTTGTAGTGCTCCCAGAACCTTCCAGAGACTTATGCAGCAGATTTTTGGTGACCAACAGTGGCAGTCTTTGCTTTTATATCTTAATGACATTGTGTTTTTTTCCTCTACTGTTAAGCAACAGCTGGAGAGGCTGGAGGTGGTGCTTGGGCGGTTACAGCATGAAGGTCTGGAGGCGAAACTGGGCAAATGTTCCTTTTTCCAGTGTGAGATGTGGTATTTGGGACATGGGATTTCTGATCAGGGTGTCTCTACAGATCCGAGCAAAATAGAGGTAGTTGCAAGTTGGCAGCCCCCAGCTACCATCTCTGAAATGCGGTCGTTCCTGGGTTTTGCCAGTTATTACTGCCGGTTTGTGGAGGGCTTTGCCAAGTTGGCTGCCCCTGTACGTAAGCTTGTTGCAAGGATTGGAGGTTCAAAGTCCAAGAAGCTGGCTGAGAAAAGGGTCATTGAGCACTGGACTGCTGTGGAGTGGGGTCCTATATCGACAAGTATTTCATTCTGACGGTGCTGAAGCAGTATTCCAGGTGCAGGTTCGCAGGTCAAGGGTATGGCCATCAGGGTGTTGAGCGGACCCTGGAGTTGCTGCGTCAGCGTTGTTACTGGCCAGGGATGTCTGTTGACATCTGATGAGATTCTTGCATTTGATTTTACAGTATTGGAGCCCACTTGTGGTGGGGTTGAAAATGTCTTGGTGATGACTGATATTTTTAGTAAATATACTGTGGCCATTGCCACCCATGATTAACGAGCCTCTACAGTGTCTCAGGTTCTGGTGAATGAGTGGTTCTCAAAGTTTGGTATCCCTGCTAATATCCATTCGGATCAGGGCCAGAACTTTGAAAGTTCCCTAATTCAGCAATTGTGTGCTCTTTACAGGGTAAAGAAGTTACGTACTACACCATATCATCCAGCTGGTAATGGGCAGTGTGAGCTGTTTAATCGGATCTTACATAATCTGCTGCGGACTTTGCTGGTTTCTCACAAACAAGATTGGAGTTCTTGCCTGCCACAGCTCCTGTATTCATATAACACCACTCCCCACCAGGCCACAGGAGAGTCCCCCTTTCTTCCTGATGTTTGGGCAGGGGCCGCGACTCCCAGTTGACTTTCTGTTGATTCGTGTCCAGGAGCCCGTAAGTGGTACTGTTCATGACTGGATCCAGGAGCATCAGGCCCATTTGCAGATTGCCTTTGAAGGGGCAAGAGATCGGTTAAGGGTGGTGGCTGAACGTCGAAGAAAAATTCATGGCCAGCATGTCCGAGGTCCCCCATTGCAGGAAGGCCAGTTGGTTTTGGTGTGGGATTTCAGTGCCAAAGGGCATCACAACATAAAAGATCTGTGGGGCTCTGTGGTGTATAGGGTTCAAAGAGCACCAAAAGAGGGAGGATCAGTGTATACAATTGTACCTGCTGATGGCTTGGGTGTGGCTATGCAGGTCCACTGTTCCTTGTTAAAAGTGGTGCCACAAGCTGGCTCCCCCAGTCAACTTGTTAGTCCTCCTTCCTCCCCTGTTGCTGATCAGCAACATCTGGAGGATGAGTTGTCATCTGATGGCAGCTGATTTGTTTTAAGAAATGACATGATGACCCAAAGTACTCCTGGGTTGCCGCTTCCACTAGCTTACATGGTTCCCAAGTCCTCTGCTGCTGTAGCAGCAGATGTGCCAGTTACCACTCTAATGGTTCCGTCTACTGCTTCTTCTGATGTCAGTAGTCTTATGTTACGACGGACTTTATGTTCCACTGCCGGACAGCATTCTAATGTTTACCATCTTCCGAGATCTGTTAGAGACAGGGCCTGGTTGCCAGGGGTTCATGTAATGCAGTTACTGCTTTCTTTAGTCCATGGAACTAGTTGGTCTTGGTTGTTTCATCGTCCGGGCGACAATGCATTGGTGGGGGTAGGTTGTAATTAGATGAATTCTCTGTAGACGAGGGTGCTACCTCCTTTTGAATTAATTAACCAATCACCACTAGGAGGCATTCTATAAAAGGTGTGGGGTGAGTTTGGTCCCTCTTGCTCTCTGGTCATGAGACCATTTACTTCCTGGTTGTCTCGTTTGGAGTTTCCTGGTTTGCTGGCACAGGTAATGTGGTGGTGGCTGCTTGTTGTTATGGTCATGGTAATTCTGAATATTTTATGTTATTGATCCAACGCTGTTATTTAATTATAGCACTGTGATATGCTGTGATGTTTTGGGCTCATGTATGTAGTTTTATAGTTTTGTTTTCTTTTACTGTTATATTTGTTCTAATTTAGTTGATCTCCATTAGGTATAGAGTCAGAAGCTCCCCTGTTGGAGAAACACTGCTGTTTTGCTTTGGATTATTTATTTGGTTTGTTTTATTTTGTTTGGTGCTGCGTGGCTTGGCTTGCTCTGACTCCCCTTGTTTGCTGGAAGTGGGTGTCTTTCGTTGCTCCTGCTTTGCTTTTGCCAGCACCACCCGCCTACTGTACTGACTACTTTATTCTGTGCTTTTGATTAGGATTTTTCCCCACTCAGTGACCCACTGTCCCACCGGTAAGCCTCAGCACTGTCAAGGCATTCTCTTTTTCTCTAACCATTTGTGTGTGATACTGCTGTAAAGTTTTACTAGAATTGTAATAAAATAACTTTGATACTGGAATCATGCCTTCTGGCCATGTGTGATGAACCTGAGTGACTAGTGGTTGGTGCTTATTATATTTCTCTGGGTGAAATTCCCAGGGTGGTGTAGTCGGTTTATTTACATCCCCTTAGGGCGCATTGCTATATATACATATATATATATATATATTGTGTATTGTGTATTCATTTGGTACTGGTGTGTTCCTTTAATGAGATTCACCTATTTATATGTTGTCTTTTTGTGTGCTTATGGACAGAGGTGCCTTCGACCAGAGAGAGAAAGATATGAGTAGTTTCTGAAAAATTTCAGTCAATGTTTAAGTATCTCTGAATGAGATATTAGAGTGAAAATAAAATGCAGCTGAAAAGTTCCTAGACTGAGCAAAGTTGGACTGGAATGGTCTTTCTGTTTTTGTTTCAGAGAATAGTTACACCATAATTTACAATTGCAATAAATCAAAGGCTGCAATGCCCACTGCTTTAGTTAGCTTCATCATTACCTGGACCACCAGGCTTTCTCATCATATCATTACTCTTCTTAGTATTTCTTAACTACCACTGCAGTAGACTGTTCTATAACCCATACCATTAACCTCACCTCCCTGCTCTATTCATTGTTATTGTTTTATTTATTATTGATTTTTCCTTTTGTTGACATGTTCCTGAAATTTTTATGTAAAATTTTCCTGCACTGTATCATCAGGTGATTAATGATTCTCAGTCCTAAATCATGAATATAAAGTGTAATGATTTTTTAATTAATATTGTTTAATACTTAACCACTTTTAAAAAAGTAATCACTTTCAAAATTCTTTTAAAGTGTAAAGTTCTTTTTGCAGTATAACTCTTAATATGTAAGACATTGAAAAGGTGTAAACATTCATTCATTGTCTGAATCACTTAATCCTAATTGGGGTCGCAGGGAGGCAGGCCATCACTGGGCAGAGATTCGCTGATGGCTACACAGCCTACTCTTTACGAAAATCAGCAATGTTTTTTACATGCCTCTCACCATAGACAGTGAGAGACATGGCTGGCATTCAATGACCTAGTAAGCAGCATTGAGGGGACAGCAGCGACGTCCCTTGATAGTGGGGCTTGAACCCCCAATCTTGGGATCAGTAATCCAGCACCCCACCACTGGGCCACCACTTCCCCATTGTAGATAAACAAATGAGAAACGTCTCAGAAACAAATGCCCACCACACTATCAAAGGCTGTCAAGAACAGGAAAATGGATGAAGCTGGAGAAGGTCATTAAGACACTTTATCACACTGAGCTCTGATACCATGGAAACAAATCCAGAAAAAGCCATGGAAGTAAATTCACATGCAGTCAGGTGAAGACAGCGAGATGATTCAGATGAGAAGAGTGCAAAATGTTCTGAAGACGGTGAGTTTATCCACTCCTCAGGGCCTCAGAAAGTAAATTTAACACAAATCAATAACTAATAAGCTCACTGCAATTTGACCAGACTCCAGCCTTTAAATGTTGTTCTACTTTTATTTCCACAAACACACTGTGAACGTACTGCTTGCTTAGTTGATATTCTATATAATTTATATCTCTGTAGGGTTTTGAGGTTTGTTGTATTAGTTTGGGCAGCATGGTAGGGTAGTGGTTGGCACATCCACATCACAGCAAGAAGGTCTTGGATTTGTGGTGTTTCTGTATGGATGTTATGCCTGTGCTTGCATGGGTTTCCTCTGGGTACTGTGGTTTCCTCCCACAGTCCAAAGACATGTACCTTAGGCTGATTGGCTGTTCCAAATTACCCCTAGGTGTAAGTTTGAGCATGAATGGTTGTGTGTTTTGGCCTTGTAATGGTCTGGTGAGCTGTTCAGGGTGTACCCTGGCTTCACCCAGTGTCAGCTGAAATAGGCTCCAGCCTCACCACAACCCTAGTTGGATTAAGTGGTTTGGCAAATAAGAGTGAGTGAGTGTGTGTGTATTAGTGTGTGTATCAGTTTGTACATTATAAAAAGCTCCATGATTATGTTCATCAAATAATTTTAGGACTCAAATACAGTTCAGTTCTTCTTAAACATTTTCAAGAATTTTGGTGATTTGCTTAATTCAATTCAGTTTTATTACTATAGCCCTTTTTACAACTAACATTGATGCAAATCAGTTTTGCATAGTAAAAAAAAAAGGATAAAGAATTTAAACATTTCTTAATGAACCCTCCCTCAGACGACACAAGGAAGAAACCAGACTCAAAAGGGAAACCCACCCTCATTTTGGTGAATGCAATCATACCCATCCTCATTTTGGTGAATGCGGTCTTACTAGTTAAATATTATCTATATACTTATTTGGCTGTAAATCAAAATTTAGTATTTGCATTATTAAACAGGATCCAGTCCTAATGAATTGGACTTATATTAGAGCTTTCTTTCTGTATGTAGTTCCTTCCAATACAAATAGCAGTGCTAGCAGACAAAGGTCTAGGTATATTCAGTGTGTTCAAAAGCAAATGGACCACTGGATTCTCATCAAAAGATTAGCATCTAAAGATGTTTGAACCATTAGCTTACAGCTGCCGAAGGCCACTACAGGGTTGAGCAGAAGCTGATCTGCTATTTGAAGCTTTGAAGCAGAAAATGGCAGATATTAGTGTTCTGTGAAGCCATCATGCATGATAGATTACTCCAGTGACGAATACAATGTAAGAGAGCTTGATTTGCAAGTGCCAAATAAGTTTTAATTGCATGCGCACGTTGTTGTGACCCAGGCTAAACTTGTAATCTCCTAAAAATTAAATTTATTAATGAGCAGGAATGGTGCCATGAGGTCACTGGAAAATAACATTGATTAACCCTGCAAATGCACTGCAATAAAACCTTTAAAATGGACTTGTCTAACTTGATTATATGCACAACAGTATCAAGTGCACATTCATTATGCAAATCTTCCATCCTACCCTATTAGAGGCTACATATGTTTTTCAGGGCTGGTGACTGGGAAGACCACTGAAACACTCTGAACTCACTGAACCAGTTCACATTACTTATACTTTGTGAAATGGCACATTTCATGTTAAAGACAACATTGAGATTTTTTTCAAACAAGTGATGTTCATCTTTTTTGAGTCAGTACTTACAATCGCCTCAGATTCCAATTCTTTGTTAAAATGAGCGGAACCATGCTCCTCAAGGTTTGACATTTTGTGCATTCTGAGATGATTTTATGCTTACCATGGTTGCAAAGACTTACCTTCCTCTCAGCTCGAACCAGTCTGGTCATTTTTTCTGACCTCTTTTATCAACATGGTGTTTCCTCCCACAGAACTGCTGTGCACTTTAATTGTTCTTGCATCATTCTGTGTAAACTCTAGAGATGGCTGTGTGTGAAAATTCTTTGATATTAGCAGTTTATGAAATAATCGGACCAGCCTGTCTGGCACCAACACCCATGTGAGAGAAACGTGACATTTTTGAACAAAAGTTCTTTATCTGATGTGCAAAAAAATGCTTCTCATGCTGTAGAAGGTGAATCCCTATGTGTTTTCAGTTGAATTATGCAATATAAACCATATTTCACATTCAATTTTGTATTGTGCATATCAATCAAAATGAATTCTGGTGAAGGCTGTAGCATATGATTTTAAAGCTTTTTATACTTCTGAAACAATCCTATGAGCCCTTGTTCTTTGCAAAGACTACTCTCATAATAAAAGTAATTCATCAGATGATAAAGGTGATCAGAAGAGTATTGTACTGATGTGCAGTGACCCAAACCATGGCAGCAAAATGCCCCTTCAGTGAAACAAAGACATCACCCACATTTTCACTTTCTCTCTTAGGAACTCCCCTGTCAGTGTGGTAGAAATGAAGATGGTTAAAAATGAACCAGAGGTATCAACAATGGAGAGGTCAGATGAACAAGCACACAGAATAACACAGGCAGGGCAAGGCCATTAAGTAGAGGCAGGCAAGAGTCATATACAATAACACAGTATCACACGCTAGACAAAGGATCAAAAGCATTCATCATTCATTCATTCATCTTCCACTTCTTTTGGGGTTGGGTCGCGAGGACAGCAGCCTAAGCAGTAAGGTCCAGACGCCACTTCCTCCAGCTCTTCCGGGGGGATGCCAAGGCATTCCCAGACCAGCTGAGAGAAGTAGTCCCTCCAGCATGTTCTGGGTCGGCCCTGAGGTCTCTTCCCGGTTGGACATGCCTGAAACACCACACCAGGGAGGCATTTGGGAGGCATTCTAATCAGATGCCTGAGCCACCTCAACTGGCTCCTCTTAATGCAAAGGAGCAGTGGTTCTACTCCAAGTTCCTCCCAGATGACAGAACTTCTCAACCTCTCTCTAAGGGAGAGACCTGCCACCCTGCGAATGAAGCTCATTTCGGCCAATTGTATTCACAATCTCGTTCTTTCGGTCACTATCCAAAGCTCATGACCATAGGTGAGGGTTGGATTGTAAATTGACTGGTAAATTGAAAGCTTTACCTTCTGGCTCAGCTCCCTCTTCACCACGACGGACCGGTACAAGCTCTGCTTTACAGCAGGGGTTGCACCATTCTGCCTGTCAATCTCCCGCTCCATCCTTCCCTCACTCGTGAACAAGACCCCGAGATACTTGAACTCCTCCACTTAGGGTAAGACCTCATTTCAGACCCGGAGAGTACATTCCACCCTTTTCCGACTGAGAACCATGGCCTCGGACTTGGAGGTGCTGATTCTCAACCCGGTCGCCTCACAATCAGCTATGAATCGCTCCAGTGAGAGCTGAAGGTCCTGGCTTTATGAAGCCAAAAGGACAACATCATCTGCAAAAAGCAGAGATAAGATCCTATGACCACCATACCAGAACCCCTCAACACCTTGACTGCACCTAGAAATTATATCCATAAAAATTATCAGGACTGGTGACAAAGGGCAGTCTTGGTGGAGTCCAACCCCCACCGGAAATGAATTCGACATGTTGTTACCAATGCTGACCAAGCTCTGGCTCCGGCAATACAGAGACCAAATGGCCTGCAGCAACAGGTCCGGTATTCCATATTCCTGGAGCACACCCCACAAGATAGCCCAAGTGACACGGTTGAAAGCCTTCTCCAAGTCCACAAAGTACGTGTGGACTGGTTGGGCAAACTCCTATGCCCCCTCCAGGATCCTGTAGAGTGTGTAGGGCTGGTCAAGAGTGCTGCGGCCGGGACAAAAGCCACATTGTTCCTCCCAAATCCGAGGTTCTATCGGCCGGATCCTCCTCTCCAGTACTCCTGAACAGACTTTTATGGGTGGACCTAAAAATGAAGATGGATAAAAATGAACCAGAGGTATCAACAATGGAGAGGTCAGATGAACAAGCACACAGAATAACACAGGCAGGGCAAGGCCATTAAGTAGAGGCAGGCAAGAGTCATATACAATAACACAGTATCACACGCTAGACAAAGGATCAAAAGCATTCATCATTCATTCATTCATCTTCCACTTCGAAAAGGTGGTGAGCTAAGTGTGATTCCACGAACACACCCTCCGGTCCCCCTTCTTAAAAAGGGGAACTACCACCCCGGTTTGCCAATCCAGAGGTACGGCCCCCGA